>PVIC010000668.1:62535-112044 GCA_004025085.1 Thryonomys swinderianus | reverse complement strand
TTTTGAGACAGGGTCTCGCTTTGTAGTTCAGCCTGGCCCTGAGCTCACTATGGTACCCAGGCAAGCCGCTGCGAACTCAGCAATCCTCCTGTCTCTGCCTCCCGAGTGCTGGGATGACAGGCGTGAGCCACCACTGTCCGGCATTGTGGTATGCGGTGTTGATTGTTGGTGGGTGTGTCTCCATGCCCAGCATTATATGTGGTTACCGGGGATCGAACTTAGGACCTTGCGCTTGTGAGGCAGGCGCCGGAACCACTGAGCTAACCCTCCGGCCCTCAAATTTTAGTTTTGAAACAACTGAATTTAAAATGTCACTGAAGTACAGGCAACTGTCTACAGAGCGGTTGGAAATGAGCAGAATAAAACCTCAGTAAAGTCGAGTTTGAAAATATTTGAGTATCATCATTGAAGTGGTAGCTGTTCATTTGAAACTCTGATTCTGTAAAGGTAAATATGTACTGTGTTTAGGTGCAGTACCCTAGGCTGGAGAACTCTGTAAGAAGGTGGCTCTGGTAACAGATACAGAGCTTCTGGTTACTGCATAGACACATCAATTATAAAGTAACAAAACAGAATTTACCGATACAAATCACTCTCATGTAGTTCTCTGCTATGGTTCCAGTGTCTCTCTACAACTCACATTAAAATTTAACTGCCCTTTAAGAAGTCATTAGTCATGAGGGCTCGGCCCGCCTGGGTGCAGGGTACTCTTACAGTGGGAGTGGTCAGTCTGAGTGGGTGCAGGCTCCTGTCTAAGGGTAACCCCTGGGCTTCTGTCATAAGATGCAGCATGAAGGCTTGTGCAGATGCTGGTGCTATGCTCTTTGATTTTTCTCATTTCCAGACCCATAACCACACGAACTTCTGTTGTTTATGAACTTTCCACTCTCAGGTATTCTGTTACAGTAGCACCAAATGGATCAAGGCATTCTCATGACCAAACTACTCCAATTCAGTCTGGCGGATGCTCTGGAATATCTACTAACTTGAAATTAAAATTTCTATAAAATGTCTCCTGAGGTTTAACAATTCATTTCTATGTACAAACAGATGATGGATAACTCATACTTTAAAAAATCTTCTAGGATAGATTATCTGTAATTCTACATTTATCAAATATCTATTATATCTCTATGAAGTGGGAGGCACGGCACTAGTTTCTGATAATACAAACTTGAAGATTTAAAATGAAGTCTAAGAAGAAAACTTCCAAAAAATTATAATGCAGCTAGTAGTTAATATAAATGAGAAAAACGAGTAATCTTGTCTCATCAGAAAAAATATTTCCAGGTTATTAAATATCTAATTATATAAAGTAAAAAAGATATGGGTCTGTAGAGATAATTTTTCTTGCTCAAAATTAATGGAAAGCCAGTGGTGTACCCCTGTAGTTCCAGCACTTGAGAGGATGAGGGAGGAGGATTACTGAGAGTTATAGGCCAACCTGGGTTCCACAGTGATGTAAAAGCTAGGCTGAATTACATGGCAAGATTCTGTCTTTAAAAAAAAAAATCAACAGAAAAATTAGGAAGGAAAGAATCAATTAACTTGAATTGTTTAAAAACAATCAGAAAAGAAAGAAAAATATTGGGGTAAATTACTTGAACAAATATTACACAGCAGGGAAGGGCCTCAGTGAGGTTTCTGGTCAATAAAGAATGAAACCCCTGCTAGAGCAAGAGTAGCTAAGAAAAACTCAAGAGCTGATAAGGCCTGCCTGGCCCACTTCATGTCAGGACATGACTCTCTCCTCCCTCTATCTTCAATTAAGCACTAGAGAAACAAAGTGAGGAGGGGGAGAATGGTATCCTAAGAGCTTAGTACATAAAACACATATTAACACCCACTACATGTGTATGTCAGACTTTTCTGTTTGAGACATGGTTTTGCTATGCAGTTGAGGCTGCCCTTGAACTCACTATGTAGCCCAGGCTGGCCTCGAACTTGCAGGGATCCTCTTGCCTCAGCCTCCAGAGGGCTGGGGTCACAGGCATGCACTATCAGGCTCATCACAGACAGACTCTTGCAGGAAGTCATCCAGATTGCCAGATGTTTAACCTTGCCCTGTACTTTCAAGATTATGCACTGACTTGTTCTGTTCTTCAGAGAATAGAACAAGTTGTGGTTGTTGTTGCCACAGAAGTTAAGGTTGTAGTCCACCCCCATCCATGTCCCAGTGCTGGGGGTAGAACTCAGGACCTACCATTTGCAAGGCAGGCATGGAGGCTAAGATTGTAGTCTTGCAATTCTCTCTCACCTGGGCAACTGTCTGCTAGATATGCACTTGGGCATCCACAGCAGATTTTTTACTGTTTATTTCTGTTGGTATGAAATAAAAATGATTTTATTATGACCTTATGCTTTTAATTCACATGATTTTAAAAATTCCTCAAAAGAATGATTTACATGGAAAGTCACCATGTAGTGAATACATTCAATCTCTCACTAAACTTTTTCTGAGTTATTTTGACTTCAATCCCAGATACTTATATTACCTCTAAAGTTATTTTCCCTACTCATTTGGACTATACTTTGGTCATGCAGCAGATTTCATCATCTTTAAAACAGATGTAAAAACCCCACACCACAGAATACCTCAACTTTTACAAGCAAGCCACCCAAGCCTCTCTCTCCAGCGGGTTGTTCTGCTTCCAGTGAGCGCCTGCTCTCAGCTCTGCTCCCGGTGCCTATGCTGACGCGTCCTCCTTACAGATCTGCCCGGGCTGCAGCTTCTCACTTCTACCACGAAGCAGCTCTGAAATTTCAGCACCCCCAAAGCTCCTCTGATTAACAGTTCTTGTTATGGCTTGCACCTAGATGTCCCCCAAGCCTCGTGCAGTAAAAGGTGACTGGATCCAGAGTGCATGGTGCTGGGATTAAGTATGTGTGATTGTTAAATCAGTCAGTGCCCTAATCCCTGGAGCCTGGATATAATATAAAGCATAAAAAGAGGCTTGTCTTCTCCCTTCTGGCTTTTACTGTCCTCTACCACCATAAGCTGTTGCCCTCTGCCATGTGCCACCCTTCCCTGGAGCCAGCCATATGTGGACTGAAACTTCTATAAACTGTGAGCTAAAAACACCTTTCTGCCTTTAACTTTAGGTGTTAGGTATTTTGTCTCAGCAAGAGAAGTAATTAAGGCAGCTCTATTTAAATAAATATGGGCCTTCACACACAAAAACAAAGCCCATAGCTTATTTGCTGACTAGCACTGCTAGAGGTTTTGTAAAAAAACAAAATAAAGTAAGTTGAAGACTATTTCTGCCCATAAGTAATTTACAGCTCAATCAGTCCTCATAATCAGCAGTCACAGCAACAGCAGATACTAAAGATTTAGCTTAACATATTATAATTTTTACGTCAAATCCCACTTAATAATGAGCACTTATAACCAAAACTGTTTATAACAAAGACTGCTTGGTTTGATTATTTAATTTGATATAATCAAGACCAGCACAACAAAAGAGTATGAAAAACCCTGTGAGGTTAACAGTTCTGCATATGTGATTTTAAATAGAACCCTGGAGAGAGGCTGCAGGGAAGGTGATGTTAGACATTTGTGGGGTTAGTATGTGGTTACCAGGGATGAACTAGAGACCTTGTGCTTGCTAGGCAGGCACCAGAACCACTGAGCTAAATCCCAAACCCAGAGCCTGTTTCTTTTCCCACCTTTGTTATAATTTTTTTTTTGAGACAGGGTCTCACTTTGTAGTTCAGGCTGGCTCTGAGCTCACTATGTAACCCAGGCAAGCTTCAAACTCAGCAATCCTCCTGTCTCTGCCTCCCGAGTGCTGGGATTACAGGCGTGAGCCACCACACCCGGTGACCTTTGTTATAATTTTGCCGGGGCTTGGGTCAGAGGGTTAGCTCAGTGGTTCTGGCGCCTGCCTCGCAAGTGCAAGGTCCTGAGTTCAATCCCCAGTAACCACATACAATGCTGGGCGTGGAGACTCACGCCCATCAAGCAATCAATACCACATACCACAGTGCCGGGCGTGGTGGCTCACGCCTGTCATCCCAGCACTTGGGAGGCAGAGGCAGGAGGATTGCTGAGTTTGAGGCTTGCCTGGTCTACATAGTGAGCTCAGGGCCAGCCTGAACTACAAAGCGAGATCCTGTCTCAAAAAAAAAAAAAATTTTGCCGGGCGTGGTGGCTCATGCCTGTCCTCCCAGCACTCAGGAGGCAGAGGCAGGAAGATTGCTGCGTTTGAGGCTTGCTTGGGCTACGTGGCAAGCTCAGGGCCAACTTGAACTACAAAGCAAGACCCTATCTCAAAAAAACAAAAAAACCTTTGCTACTGTTTGCATTTGTCTTGACCAGTTCTTTGCTCAGGACAGAAAGAACCTAGAAACCACCTCCAGAATGAGTCTCTGGCATCCCAAAACCCAGTAACAATATGTTCTCCAGTTTGAGGAAGACTAATGCAGCACTACTACCCTCAAATCTAACCTTGAGTAGCTTAGAGGAAAAAAGAAAGGAATTTCTTTACTATTATCATAAGTGAATAATAACTAAATTCATAACACATTTGACAAGGGTTGGAACTGGTTTCTAGGATAATGGAATGTATCTAGGACATTCATTCATTCATTCATTTATTTATTTATTGAGATAGGGTCTCGCTTTGTAGGTCAGGCAGGCCCTGAACTCACTATGTAGCCCAGGCAAGCCTCGAACTCAGCAATCTTCCTGTCTCTGCCTCTTGAGTGCTGGTATTACAGGCATGAGCCACCACACCCAGCACTGTGGTACGTATGTGGTATTGATTGCTGGTGGGCATGAGTCACCACACCCAGCATTGTATGTGGTTACCAGTGATCAAACTCAGGACCTTGCACTTGCAAGGCAGGCGCTGGAACCACTGAGCTAAATCTCCGGCCCCTAGGACATTTATTTTTGAATTGACAGTTTTTTATACTTAACAATAAAGCTTGTTCCTAACATCTCATAGCTTCCCTACAAGATCCAGGAAAAAATCCAATCTGCTTTGAGTCATCTTCCTACTTTGGCAGATGGGGGTTCCTGTGACTTTATGGGTATTCCTCTTGACAACATGGCTAGAATAAGGTCAGTTCTTCAGAGAAGGGGGGACTGTTCTCAGAAGACTGCAGAGAAATCAATGGAAAATGTTCACTTACTTAAGGATTAACATTCTTGAGCCTGAGACTTAGCTCAGTGGTTCTAGTGCCTGCCTAGCAAGCACAAGGTTCCTGGTTTAATCCCCAATAACCACATACAACAATACTGGGTGTGGTGACTCATGCCCACCAGCAATCAATACTACACACCATAATACTGGGTGTGGTGGCTCATGCCTATAATCCCAGCACTGGGGAGGCAGAGGCAGGAGAAGTGCTGAGTTTGAGGCTTGCCTGGGCTACACAGTGAACTCAGCCTTAACTACAAAGCAAGACCTTGTCTTAAGAACAAACAAACAAGCAAAAAAAAAAAAAAAAAACAAAACCAAATTAACATGCTTCAAAAGATGCCAGTGTCCTGCGTGCAAGCGTTTTGGAAATTCTGTGGCTCAATGCCTTAGGTAAAGGTGGTATTTGTTACTCTATTCTTTGTCATTATCCTCAAAATTTAGTATTCTATGGCCCTATTTATTACCCCAAACGGAAACAAAACATTGCCTAGGAAGAAAAGCAGCTTATCTTACTCTATCGCTATAAAGAGGACATGTCGGATTTCCACTGATCTATAAAGCTGGTGCCCAGGTGAAATGCTGGGGCTCTGGTTAAATATGAAGGAGGCTAAATTCTAAGATTCCTTTCATTGCTGTGATTAGGTGATTCTCTCAAAAACCCTGGACCTGCAGGAAAGAGTCATACCAAATGTGGATCCTCTTATGCCTGTTGCACAGTGTGATGTTTTGCTATTGATCTCTATGTATTGGGCAGACAACTGTTTTTCTAGTAGGTTCTATGGTTACTTGTCACAGGAAAGAGGTTAAACCAACTAGCCAAACCATTTTTGGAAAATCAAGAACTTAAAAACATAACCACTGGTACTATAAATGTAGCATAAATATCGTGTTGCATATTTATAATGAGCTCTCTCTGTCATTTAGGAAATGCTTCATTTTATTGGTTTTTTATAAACATCAACAGAGAAAATGTAAACATTTTCTAGTAAACTACTAATTTAAAAAGCTTGCAAATAATTTAATATAAAAAACCCCCGAAACAACTCTATCTATAGACACATGTGCCTCAACTTGTATTTCTAGCAGTTCATAGCCATTTGTGGTAGAGACTTTATTTAATGAGTACTTTTCAGGAAGGAAAGTTTACCACAAACAAATTCTTACATTTTCACACTAAACAGTATCTAAAGATATGCAGGGAAACTCATGTATTTCTCTATTGCTCTAGAAACAGACAGAATTGTAAAATGAGATCATTTAGCAGACAACTATTTAACAGCACTATTTAATATCATCATATTTAAAAAGCAATCAAGGATCTTACAAAGCAGATAACTAAATCCACAGAAATGTACTATTTTATTTTAAAAGACTTTCACAATGAATCTCTTTCCCCATTTTTCCTGTTTATTAAACTTAGGAAGTTGTTACTATTTCTTACAGACATCTACTCTTGTGTTTAATAAAACTGGGCTGGGAATTTAGCTCAAGTGGTACCACTCTACCTTGGAAGCACAAGGGCTCAAGTTCAATCCTTGGTGCCACACACAAAAAGATATGTATACAACTTACCTGGTTTACTAAGTCACACTGCCCATAGAGGCCAGTGAAACAAAACTTGTGGGTCAACACCAATTCTAGACCTGTTCATGTGGTTATTACTGAAACCTGTTTTCAAAAATGGAAACCAATATCCTGCTATGGAGGACAGGCTGACCAGACAGGAAGACACAGTGGCCTGCCCTGTAACAGTGACTCCCAGAAGCTCCAGGGCCCCAGAGTCTCTCCCCCCACAACACACCCAGTTCAGCAGCTTAAGCAGGAGCCACATGCAGAGAGAAAAAGCTATTGCTCCTTTGTGCTCTGCAGCAGACGCTGCTTCTTTATGGATCTGGCATCTCAGGCAATACACTGCTCTAGTCTTTAAGCAAACAGCAGTCACAGGATGAAGGGTCAACTCTATGAGGTACTTTTCCCACAGAGCATTTTGGAAAAGAGCAGGTATGAATCACAGGCTGCACTCTGCCAGCAAGTCCCTAGAGCCATCAAATGCAGCTGGTGACAGGAGGGCAGAAGCAGCACACAGGGTGCACACTACTCTGGAAGGTTAAAAATGAAAACACTCACCTGCAACAATTCAAGTCTTGCTGCAAATCAGTTACTCAGTTAACCCAGCCAGTGCCTCCACTGTGATGGGGACTGTGAGGAACACCCCTCTCCCCTCAAGGCCCTCTCCTAATCGCTGAGTGTTCCATAAGGAGTAGTCTGCAGCACTGTGCCTGCCAAGCCATTCAGTGAGCTAGCCACCCGGAGAACAGCAAGGCTTGTTAGTTTTTGTTTGACTGAAGAGAAGTTCATGAGAATGCAAGCCCAGTGAAAAAATAGGACACAGCTGTCTGTCTTTCCCCTCGATGCAAAGAGCTCCTTAATTCATAAAGGCGGCTCATCAGCTGGCTGGTGAGACAAAGGGGCCAGGCCAGGAGCTGCTAAGCAGACTCTGGAAGACATCCCGGGCAAGACAGTCACGACAACAAGGATGTCCCTGTACTCAGAGTGCTGATGCGGGCTCTTGTTCAGCTTTGGAGTCTCTGTCCCTGGTTTCCATGCTCCTTACATTTTAGTCCTCATTTAAATACTGTAGTTTTCTATTCAGAGAACCATTCTATTGTTATTAATGTTTATATGATTTCTCCTGGTAATAATTACTCTGATGTCATCATTCTATCTCAAATTGATTCTCTATAAGTCTCTCCAATTAGGATGAAAATCTTCCTTTACGCAGTCACCCCCTAGACAACACACCCTCAGCTTCCGGCCCATCTTTTAATTCTCACAGCTTCCTTATGCTTTCCAAGTGGTCTGGGCAAACAGGCTATTCTAGTCAAACGTAGGGCTCTGAACTTTTCTGCCATAATAAAACAAACACAAAACATAATGACAAACAGTATATGACCCTTTACAATATAAATAAGGAAGTGAAAGTGAATCCAACACAAATCACCTAAGGGCCTGGGAGAGAATTCTATTATTTATTTAGATAAATGAAGAGGTGAGAAAAGCCAAACAAACAGACCAGGTACCAAAGTTAGTATTAATAATACAATGTTGGGCTGGAGATTTAGCTCAGTGGTTCCGGCGCCTGCCTCGCAAGTGCAAGGTCCTGAGTTTGATCCTGGTAACCACATACAACAATGCTGGGTGTGGAGACTCACGCCCACCAGCAATCAGTACCACATACCACAGTGCTGGGCGTGGTGGCTCACGCTTGTAATCCCAGCACTCGGGAGGCAGAGGCAGGATTGCTGAGTTTGAGGCTTGCCTGGGCTACATTGTGAGCTCAGGGCCAGCCTGAACTACAAAGTGAGACCCTGTCTCAAAAAAAAAAAAAAATAATAATACAATGTTAACTAATGTCACCTTAATATAACCACTTTGATATCTAAAGTAAAAGCCTAAAGAATATACTGAATCCACATGTTAGAATAAAAGAACTGATTTATATATATATTAAAAATACAGTATAGATTGTGAAGGGCACATTCTGTGAGCAAGACTGAGTAAAACTAATTGCAGGAGAGAAAAAAAGAGGTTCAAGATCCTCAAGCCTGAAAGGCCATAATTCTGTAATAGAAACGCACCCAGAGTGAGAAGGGGGCTGTGCAGTGGACAGGACACAGGTCTGGATCCTGCTGCAGTTCGGGACTAAGCACGGATGCAGCCTGTGTGATGGGACAATGACCTCGCATGCCCCAGGGGCTTGGTCTCCAGCATGAGGGCCACTCTATCTCACTGACCCTCGAACCGGGCGGCAGGTCTGGGTGTCAGGAGGCACTTCTGGGACCAGCTGCAGAGCAGAGGGCAAGTCAGGGGCATGAGGTTCCAGGCTCCTTTCAATAAGAACCTCCCTCTACTCCTCTTTTAAGATTTCAGATGAATAAAATGCTCTGCTGCTTTTTTTGAGACAGTGTCTCCCTCTGTAGCCCAGGATTTCTCGAGCACGTGATCGTCCTGACTCAGCCTCAGAGTGCCAGGCTTACAAGCATGCACCACACTGGACTCTGTTGTGCTGCTTTTACAAAAATGTTTGACAGCTCTGTTCCTGAATGCAACTTTTATTTTTTTCTCATTTTAAAACTTTTTTCTGGGGCTGGAGGGTTAGCTCAGTGGTTCCGGCGCCTGCCTCTCAAGCGCAAGGACCTGAGTTCGATCCCCGGTAACCACATACAATGCTGGGCATGGAGACACGCCCACCAACAAATCAACACCACATACCACAATGCCGGACGTGGTGGCTCACGCCTGTCATCCCAGCACTCGGGAGACAGAGACAAGAGGATTGCTGAGTTCGCGGCGGCTTGCCTGGGCACCACAGTGAGCTCAGGGCCAGCCTGAACTACAAAGTGAGACCCAGTCTCAAAAAAAACAAAACAAAACACTTTTTTCTATCTGACATTTATAATTATACTACTTATAACTCTAATGTACTTCAAATAACACATTAGCTAAAATACAAAAGTGCCAATTGATCAATGGGTCACTTGACCTGAATTTAAATAGGACAAATGTCCAGATGAGGTATCCAAAGAAGAACAGCAAAAAAGACCATTTGAGACAGCAGAACTTCTTAGTGAGAGAGTCCTGATGACTGAATAAGACGGAGAAAATACCTGGGCATCTGGAAACGGTAGCCCTGCTTGCATACACTAAACACATCAGGCCAACTATGGCCATTAAGTCAGTCTTGATATTTAATTTCTGGGCCAAAAGCCTCTAAAAGCAATTTAAAATGCCGTAGTACATTAGGGAATTTTCCAGGGGGAAAGTAACATACCACAATTCATTAGGATGTGTAGCAAGTCTGTGCTGAAAGGCCCCCAGAGACCAGGGACGCAGCGCTCCGGGAACAATGGATCACCTGCAGATGTATTTTAGAGACTTGTGGTTCAAGGTGACAACCTGACTGTATATCGGGAGAGCTCACACTCCTACACCCCCCAAGATTTAAGCATAAAAATAAATAGATACATGAACAGCTAGAATCAAAACAGAAGAAGAAACACTTTAAGCCTAAAAAACATGAAGTATCTGCATGGGAGAAAATAAAGGAGAAGCCATGGTGGTGAGGAAGGTCTGCTTCTCAACAGTCAAGAGCTGCAGAGAGAAGCGCGGGCCCATGGTGGGGGGGAGTTGGAGATCCTGAAATTCTGCTCTTTCCGTATCCTCCCCGCTAAGGAGAAGGGAGGATCTGAAAACACCGCCAGAGTGTGTATCTTTTTTTTGAGACAGGGTCTCACTTTGTAGTTCAGGCTGGCCCTGAGCTCACTATGTAGCCCAGGCAAGCCACCGCGAACTCAGCAATCCTCCTGTCTCTGCCTCCCGAGTGCTGAGATGACAGGCATGAGCCACCACACCCGGCACTGTGGTATGTGGTATTGATTGCTGGTGGGCGTGAGTCTCCATGCCCAGCATTGTATGTGGTCACTGGGATCCAACTCAGGACCTTGCACTTGCGAAGCAGGCGCCAGAACCACTGAGCTAAATCTCCAGCCCTAGAGCGTGTATCTTTAATACCCCCAGGCACCTGGAGCATAGATCAGTGCTCTGAAAATAACTAGGGACTTTAAAAATGAAAATCATAACACTAAGCTTTGTACAACTTTCACAAATAGACTATATGCAAAACTGAATATATCTAAAGGTTGATACAGTATTTTTAAAAAGTTAAATGTGAGAGCTAGATCCAAGAGCTTTTATTTTTTCTAGACAGGGTCTCGCTTTATAGTTCAGGCTGGCCCTGAGCTCACTATGTAGCCCAGGCAAGCCTACAACTTAGCGATCCTCCTGCCTCTGCCTCCTGAGTGCTGGGATTGCAGGCATGAGTCACCAAGCCTGGCACTGTGATATGTGGTATTGATGGCTAGTGGGCGTGAGTCACCACGTCCGGTATTGTTGTATGTGGTTACTGGGATCGAACAAGGGACCTTGTGCTTGCTAGGCAGGTGCTAGAACTCCTGAGCTAAATCTCTAGCCTAAAATCATAATTTTTATAAAATAAAATTCCACAAAATCAGTTTCACAACTCAGCTTCATATGAAGCCTTAAAGTACATCTTTCGGCATCAGTGCCTTCATTGTCACTAAAGGTTTTCTGTCAACACACAATCATCCACATGATGTCATCGTCATTTCTGTGCTAACTGTATAAAAACTGCTCTTCTGTACCTAATGCCTTCAGTGAAAAGCTTACCACAGCCTCCTTGGTAACTTTAGCCCAGGTGTCACTTTCACATATAACTGTTTAATGCATTTTATCTTAAAAATCAAATTTAATCTTTCTGCACACATAATAAGCTTGAGATAATGGGAATACAGAGAACTGAACACTCAATAATTGTACAGTATTTTTAAGTATACTTGGGGTATTTTACTAAGTCTATTCAGATTCTTGGCCCTAAATTAAATTTTAACTGTATCAAAGAGTCATTGTTATGGAGAATACTATCTGACCAAAATTCAATAATATCACAGAGTACTAAAAAATATTAAAGCCTTATGTGCTTAGAAATCTAAAAGTTTCTTTAACTATGAGTATTACAGAAAACTATTTGAAAAATCAATTAATTGAGTCAGGGATTTGGCTCAGTGTCACTGCGCCTGCCTCACAAGTGCAAGGTCCTAAGTTTGATCCCTTGTAACCCCCCCCCGAAATCAATTAATCACCTAAGGAAAAATAACTGAATAACAGCTTGATCCTTATGTGTTTTCTCTATCTAAATATAATCTACAAGTTATATTTCTAAAGCACATTCCCTGATCGCCCCCTAAGACTTACATAAACTGCGCACCTGATGTCTTCAGTTGGATGGCAAAAATAACCCCACATGTTCAAAATGAAGCTCTCATCCAACTCAAACGTGTTCTACGTATAGTTTTACTTACACTATTTTTGTTGCCTACTGCTAGAAAATAAGTTCCATGAAAAATTTCTTTTCTCTGTTTTTTTCTCTGAATGGTGCCTGGAATGTATCAAGTGCTAAATGAATAGTTGCTGAATTTCTTAGAAAAAAATGATATAAAAGCAGGCATTAGTAGTTGTTTCATGACAACTACAAAAATTATTTTGACATAAAGATTTGAGAGCTATTGAATATGAATCATTCTGAATGTCAAATATGCTAGGTGTATCTTTGGCCTAGAACACAGTCAGTATTCTCATTTATTTCTGTCTCTTAAAAATTTTCTCAGCAATGACTTACAGTTTACTATATTAAGGTGATACATCTATTTCATTACATTTCTTATGTTATCTTTCTTATGCTACTGTGATTCTGATTTTTTTTTTTTTTTTTTTTGCTTTTTGAGACAGGGTCTCACTTTGTAGTTCAGGCTGGTCCTGGGCTCACTATGGTGCCCAGGCAAGCCGCCGCGAACTCAGCAATCCTCCTGTCTCTGCCTCCCGAGTGCTGGGATGACAGGCGTGAGCCACCACGTCTGGCATTGTGGTATGCGGTGTTGATTGTTGGTGGGCGTGTCTCCACGCCCAGCATTATATGTGGTTACCGGGGATCCAACTCAGGTCCTTGCGCTTGTGAGGCAGGCGCCGGAACCACTGAGCTAACCCTCCGGCCCCCTTTCTGGGCATTTTTTGAAAGGATATTATGAATAAATTGAGTTTTGTCAAATGTCTAAGATCATCTTCCTTCCCTTAAATGTTTACTCAGGGTCTTTTCATACTAAATGTGCTGTCTTTACTTCCCTGAAAATTTTGTCTTCCTGTCTTTCTTAGAAGATATTTTCATCACGGATACAATTTTAGGATTATTTGAAGGTAATATTCCATTGTCTTCTGGCTTTTTTTTTTTTTTTGAGACAGGGTCTCGCTTTGTAGTTCAGGCTGGCTCTGAGCTCACTATGTAGCTCAGGCAAGCCTTGAACTCAGCAATCCTCCTGTCTCTGCCTTGTCTTCTGGCTTTTAATTTTGCTATTGAGAAGTGAGTTTTCCAAGAAGATGTCAATTCTTCATAAGCAATCTCTCTCGTATGTGTTTGTACTGTTTCTTTGGCTCTATTCTATAGTTTTACCATGATGTGCCTGGATTTTCATATATATTCTTTTTTCTTTTTTTTTGAGACAGGGTCTCGCTGTGTAGTTCAGGCTGGCCCTGAGCTCACTCTGTAGCCCAGGCAAGCCTCGAACTCAGCAATCTTCCTGTCTCTGCCTCCTGAGTGTTGGTATTACAGGCGTGAGCCACCACACCCGGCATTGTGGTATGTGGTATTGATTGCTGGTGGGCGTGAGTCACCACGCCCAGCATTGTATGTGGTACCTGGGATCGAACTCAGGACCTTGCGCTTGTGAGGCAGTCGCCAGAACCACTGAGCTAACCCTCTGGCCCTTCATATATATTCTTAATTGGGATTTGTTGATACCTGCCATCAACTTGGGACTGTAAAGCTACAATCATTACCTTTTGTCTCACAATGTTTTTACTTTGTTTATATGTTTTGATCATTCCCCCATTACTCTGCCTTCTATGCCTCTTCCCTTCCTCATATCTCCCTTCCATTTTTGTGTCTTATTTTTAAGATTTCACATAAGGAAAAATGTGATACTTCTTCTGAATCTGGCTTACTTCACTCAACGTTATGTTCTCTAGTTCCATCTGTTTTACTGCAAATAACATAATTGTGTTTCTTTTTCATGGCTGAATAGCACTCCACTGAGCATATATACCACTTCTGTGTATGTGTGTGTGTGGTACTGGGGATTGAACTCAGGACCTTGCACTTGCCAGGCAGACATGGTGCCACTGAGCTACATCCCCAGCCCAAAACCACTTTTTTTGTATCCATTCATCTAGTGATGGACATCTAGGCTAGTTCAATATGTTGGATATTGTGAATTGAGCCACAATAAACACAGGAATGCAGGTATTCCTATAGTATGCTATACCCCTCAGGTATATATTAAAAAGTTAGGTAGGCCACATGGCAGCTCTATTTTTAGTTTTGTGAGGAATTGATTTCCATAGGTTGGACTAATTTACATTTCTACCAGCCATTGAGAAGGATTCCTTTTTCCCTGTATCTTCACTAGTATTTATTTGTTTGTTTGTTTGTTTATTTTTGAGACAGGGTCTCGCTTTGTAGCTCAGGCTGGCCCTGAGCTCACTATGTAGCCCAGGCAAGCCTCGAACTCAGCAATCCTCCTGTCTCTGCCTCCCGAGTGCTGGGATTACAGGCGTGAGCCACCACGTCCAGCTATTTATTTATTTTTTTGAGACAGGGTCTCGCTTTGTAGTTCAGGCTGGCCCTGAGCTCACTATGTAGCCCAGGCAAGCCTCAAACTCAGCAATCCTCCTGCCTCTGCCTCCCGAGTGCTGGGATTACAGGCGTGAGCCACCACGCCTGGCACTGTGGTATGTGGTATTGATGGCTGGTGGGCATGAATCACCACACCCAGCATTGTATGTGGTTACTGGGATCGAACTCAGGACCTTGTACTTACGAGGCAGGTGCTGGAACCACTGAGCTAAATCTCCAGCCCCCACTAGTATTTTTTGTTATTTACATATTTAGTTTTCTTGGTGACATAGATTGATTTGTTCTCTTTCCTTGTTAGTTTCAATTTTCCTGTAATTTTTAGTTTTCCTCTTGATTCTCTTTATCCTATTGAGGTTTCAATTTATTCTAAGTTCCTAGAGATTTGATTTCACTCCTATTCAATTTTTTGGTAACTCTGTCTTCTGCTTCTTCAAAATATATTTTAAACATACTCCTTTATTTTAGAAAAAAGATACATTTATTCTGTGTTTGATAATTCAAACTCTTTGTGGGACTTTATTGTTTCTCTTGACTGTTACTTGTACCAGCCTGTTTTTTCTGTTTTAAGGGAGCTTGAGTTCCTTGAAACTTTGTGGAGATTATTTAAGGCCGGCATTTGTAAGAGCCTTTCTTTTTTTTTTTTTTTTTTTGAGACAGGGTCTCGCTTTGTAGTTCAGGCTGGCCCTGAGCTCACTATGTAGCCCAGGCAAGCTGCCGTGAACTCAGCAATCCTCTTGTCTCTGCCTCCCGAGTGCTGGGATGACAGGCTTGAGCCAACACGCCCGGCACATTGTGGTATGTGGCGGCGTTGATTGCTGGTGGGCGTGAGTCTCCACGCCCAGCATTATATGTGGTTTCCGGGGATCGAACTCAGACCTTGCGCTTGCGAGACAGGCGCCGGAACCACTGAGCTAACCCTCTAGCCCAGAGCCTTTCTTCATAGAAGACTTATATTTGCTTCTAGCAGGCTTCTGGGAGTGCCACCCAAAAAGTATAGTTCTAAATTCAATTTTTAAGCTGGGATTTTTTTTTAGTTTTTTTGAGACAGGGTCTCACTTTGTAGTTCAGGCTGGCCCTGAACTCACCATGTAACCCAGGCAAGCCTCGAACTCAGCAATCCTCCTGCCTTGGCCTCCGGAGTGCTGGGATCACAGGCATGAGACACCACACCTGGCACTGGGATAAGTGGCACCATGGATGGAACTTGGGATCTTTTGCTTGCAAGACAGATGCCAGAACCACTGAGCTAAATCCCCAGCCCCTAAACTGGGATTTTTAGGGCTAACAGTATGGTATAAATTTTGGTTTCCAAGCCATGTGATGATGGGTTTGTGGTTAGAAAAGTCTCTTTTAGGTCTTTGTTCTCATAATTATTATGGCATGCTCTAAATGCTGTTTTTCCAAGAAAGTCAGGAATATAAACAAACAAACAAACAACAACAACCTGGCAAATGCGAGAGGAAATTTGAGATAGTTACTTCTCAATCAGACTGCTCTCCTGATTAGATAAACAGTACATATTATTCCCTTAAATCTAAGTGGAGATAAAACATGAAGGGCACTTAGTATGTATTCTGATTTTAGTTAATATGTATTCTTTTGTGCAGCAATATCATTCATTTATGTTGATTCTACTACATTAATGTGAAAAATAAATATAATATTATTATAAATTGGTTTCATGTCCTAAATTCATGCTGGTTCAATTTTTGGAATACTTTTTAATTTTTCCACATTATATCAGCTTTAGATTTGTTAAGCTTTCAATATAAATAAACTAAAAAAAGCACATCAGTAACAATTTCATCGATTTCTTTTTTTTTTTTCTTGAGATAGGGTCTCGCTTTGTAGTTCAGGCTGGCCCAGAGCTCACTACGTAGCCCAGGCAAGCCTTGAACTCAGCAATCCTCCTGTCTCTGCCTCCCGAGTGCTGGGATTACAGGTGTGAACCACCATGCCCAGCTTCATCGATTTCTTGAAAGATGTGTCCTTACCTCACACACATCTGGAAGATA
This sequence comes from Thryonomys swinderianus, assembly GCA_004025085.1. Classification (NCBI taxonomy): domain Eukaryota; kingdom Metazoa; phylum Chordata; class Mammalia; order Rodentia; family Thryonomyidae; genus Thryonomys; species Thryonomys swinderianus. The sequence continues at coordinate 95,557 of PVIC010000668.1, read as the reverse complement.
TCTTACCAAGAATTTTTTGTCTGTGATAATACAGACACAGGAGACAAGTAAAAAATAATTAGATTTACATAAAACTAAACACAAGTTCCTTAAGTTCTAAAATAGAATCCTAGCAAAAAAGCGAAAAACCAAGGAGAATGATTATTCAGTATAATTTAACAGAATATGTCCTTAAACTCATGCGTGAAGCCAACAGTTCTAATTTTACCCTTTAAAAATTCCATTAATATTATTCAAATAAAAAAGACAAAAAAGCCACTTCATACTAAAGGAGAAGATGCTTTTATTACTATTTATGCTGACCTTCAGGATTATGTGAAGCATTTTAAAAGACGGCGTCTCTCCAAAAGCTCAAAAAATACAGACTTTTACAATATGACTATCCTCTTTGGTTGCTTCCAAAGCTTCAGTGAGATTAATAAAGTCATGTCAAATATACAAGCAAGTCCCTTAAGGTGGCCTTGGAGAGAGGGGCTATAGGAAAGTTGCTAAATTTAATTCAATTAAACTAGAATTTACAATTCTGTCCCATAGTCTAGAAGCCCAAGCCAACAAAGTTTAGTCCCACACCAGGCTGAGAACTGTGCAAGCACAGCCCTGAAGAGATCTGGGGTCGGAACGAAGAGATGCATAGGGTCAGGTACTTCTAGGACTCAAGCCAGGTTTCATGAATAGAACAAAATTGAAGCTTGCCTCAGGTGCATGAAATAGGTAGATACCTGAAGAAGGCAGGAAAGGGGAGAGTTGTCCTAGGACCTCCCTGGATACTTTAGTTCTAAAGGGTAGGCACAAAGGGTCTACCCAGAACAGAGTGTTTATGCTACATAAATTTAAATGCAGAAGGTAAGACTTAAGAAGCACACTGTGTTCCAATTACACACGGCCTCAAATTCCAGCATGAGGAGTGCTTCCTTATCTTATAATGTTTGGGATTCTGTGAATATTTAAATAGGGAAGTAATATTACAAAAGTAGTTGCAAGTGATTAATTTGTTAGAAATATATACCTGTTAGAGGTTAAAGAAGAATGAAGGAAAAAGGGCCAATATGGTAGATTCTAAACTCAGGCACAAGTCCAAAGTGGACACTATAGCCGGGCGTGGTAGCTCACGGCTGTAATCCCAGCACTTGGGAGGCAGAGGCAGGAGGATTGCTGAGTTCAAGGCTAGCCTGGGCTACATAGTGAGCTCTGGGCCAGGCTGAACTACAAAGCGAGATTCTGTCTCAAAAAAAAAAAAAAAAAAAAAAAGAAAAAGACTATTTTTCAAGGATTTAGAAAATAATCATAATGACCTGGAAGACCATTGTTTTTAACCCAAATATTTGTATTACTGCCTGTAGCATTATAGAAACACAGGGGAAGCCTGCCTTCTCCTCACCCACTAACACCAATTCTGCAGCAGCTCTAGGGCTTCCTGAGTGTCACCACTACTGGTTTGGTAATGAGCAGATAGATATATGTATATTTTTTCCTTCTCTCCCCACTTTATGTTTCTGGTACCAGGGATCAAACTCAGGACTTTATGCTTGTCAGGCAGGCACAGCACCACTAAGCTAAATCCTCAGCGCCTTAAAAATATTTACTTAAGGTCTTCTATTAGCAAGTTCTATTCTATACCTGGAGATAAAACAGAAAATAAATAAAGCCCTTGTATTCCAGGAGCTTACAATCTAGTAGATTACAGATTATAAACTTATAAAACTGAATAAAACAATGTCATATAACCATAAACTTCATGAAAAACTAAAGGTTGCTAAGAGGACACAGTAACTGGCAGTGCTATTTTATTTGTTCATTTAGTCCCAGTGCTGGGATCAAATATGCGAGGCAAGGACTCTATCACTGGCACACACCCCAGCCCCGATGGCAGTGCTGTGGGTCAGAGTCACAGAAAGCCTCTCTGAGAAGCCCACATTTAAGGAGAGATCTGAATGATGTAAAGGAATTAGCCACACAAACAGCCGGATGGGGAGCATTCCAGTGAAAACAAAAGGGTGGAGAGACAATGGTGGGAAATAGAAAGGTTGTCAGGAGCCAGCTCTTATGGGGTCTTGTACATCATGGTAAAACACTTTTAAAATTTTTAATTAATTAATTTATTTATTTGAGACAAGGTCTTGCTCTGTAGTTCAGTCTAGCCTTGAACTCATTCTGGGTTCTAGGCTGGCCTCCAATTCACAGTGACCCTCCTGTCTCTGCCTCCCGAGTGCTGGGATTACAGGCGTGAGCCACCATGCCCGGCACCGAAAAATAATATCATTTTGACAAAGAAGGAAACTTATACTACCTAGTCCCAAAACTTACCATTAAGTTAGAGTAATCAAGATGATGTGGTGCTGGCATGAAGACAGAAGCCACAGAGCACTGAGGAGAGGACTGAGTCCAGAAATAAAACCACATGTATGGTCAATTTTTACAATGGTATCAAGGCAACTCAGGGGCAAAAGACAGGCTTTTCAACAAGGTTGTTTGGACAACTGGATATCTGCATAACAAACAAGGCCTGTGGACCCTTTCCTGGACTGTACACATGGGCCTCTGAACATATTCCTCAGGGAAAGGGGGACCACGGTACCCTGCAGTTCTCCGAGACCCAGAGGTGGGAGCTGGGACTGACTACCAATAGAGAACATTTCTGAACGATGGAAATGTTCTACAACTAGATGGTACAGTTTTCTACAAAACTGTACAAATTTAGCAAAAATAATTTAACTGTCAACAGTGGTTAAGTTTTATGGCACATAAATTAAATCTCAACAGAACTGTCAAAAAAAAAAGACCAGTCAAAACCACAATGAGATATTACTTCTGATCCATTATAATGGCTACTATACAAACAAAACAAAACAGCATAAAGTAAATGTTCATGAGGCTATGGAGAAAATGAAACCTTTGTGTATTATATTGGCGGGGTTGTGAAATAAGGCAACTTCTACAGAAAACTGTATGCAGATTCCTCAGAAAATTAAAAATAGAACTACCCTATAATCTTGGAATATTATTTCTCAGCAAAATATCCAAAAGAATTAAACAGACCCTTAAGGAGATAATTGCACACCCATGTCACAGGAGCTTTATTCATAATCATCAGTGGGTACAAACAATACAGCTAAGCACAGCAGCACGTGCCTACAATGCGAGCCCTGGGGAAGTGAGGAGAGGGGAACCCCAAAGCTTACACCAGCTTGAGTTACACAGCAAATTCAAAAGCAGCAAGACCCTGCCTCAAAAAACCAAAGAGAGAGAGAAGCAACATACCCCACTGGCAGATGAATGAATAGGCAAAATGTATCTAATACAATGGAGAAATATTCATCTTTAAAAAGGAAAGAAATTCTGTCATGGGCTACAACATGGATGAACCCTGAGAAGGATCTTCTGTTAAATGAAACCAGCCAGTCACAAAGAGAAATACCATACAATCCCATTATATAAAGTATGTCAAGTAGTCAACTTCACAGAAATAGAAAGAAGAACGGTGGTTACAAGGAGGTGAGAAAGAGGGTTACTGTTACTTAACAGGGACAGAGTATGAGAGGTACAAAATGAAAAAGTTCTAAAACGTTGCTTCATAGCAACATGACTATACTTAACACTCCTGAACTGTATACTTTATAATGGTTAATATGATAAACTTTGCATTCTCTGTTCTCTAATACAATAAAAAAGGAAAAGAAAATCAAGGGATAATGTTTTAGACAATGTGAGAGAGTTAAATAATGCTTAGCACTCAGGAGGCTGAGGCAGGAGGATCACTGTGAGTTCAAGGTCAGACTAACCTACATACTGAGTTGAAGGCCAGTCTGAGCTACATCAGGAAACCCTGTCTCAACAAAACAAAACAAAACAAGGAAAATAACATTTTGTGATAGTACAGTAGTAAAGAGGTGAGAAAATCCCAAGCGCAGGATAAAACGCAGCAGAATCACAAGCACTTGTAAACAATCATCCTCAAGTATTAAGCTGGACAGATCTGAGCTTCACTGTAGTAAATAAGGTCATGTCTCCTTAACGCATCATAATCAATCACTGTATTTGCTATTGACATCACCGTTGCTATCACAAACACACACACACACACACACACACACACAAACATGCAACACAGGTTCAGGCAAAAATGTTATCCTACTTCTCAGGCTATTTTAGATAATAAATAACCCTTCTGCTCTATACTTCCAGAAGCAACCCTAAGCTCAGGGGACGAGCTTTAGCCTGAAACCAACAATACCCAACACAAGAGCTACCAAAACTCAAGGCTCCAAGGGAGTCATGTGTCCCTTAGCTGCCAGTTTTCAGAATCATCCAGAACCATCCAGAGCTGGTTAGACGGGCTGTAACTGGAGAGCCATAAGGGTCTTCACACTCTAGGCTTCATGCATGGGAGAATTAAAGGTAACTTTTCTTTTCCCTAAAGGTCAAAATGTATAGGCTTAAATTTCAGGTGGTTGGGCTGGAGATTTAGCTCAGTGGTTCTGGCACCTGCCTGGAAAGCGCAAGGCTCTGAGTTCGCTCCCAGTAACCACATACAATGCTGGGTGTGGTGACTCACGCCCACCAGCAATCAGTACCACATACCACAGTGCTGGGCGTGGTGGCTCACACCTGTAATCCCAGCATTCGGGAGGCAGAGGCAGGAAGATTGCTGAGTTCGAGTCTTGCCTGGGCTACATACTGAGCTGAGGGCCAGCCTGAACTACAAAGTGAGACCCTGTCTCAAAAAAAAAAAAAAAAAATTTAGGTGGCTGATGGCTATTGGTGAGCAGATTTTGTTACCAATGCTATGCTGTTCAAAACCATTACCAGAAAATATAAGACAAAGCCAATAAGCTATGACCTAAGAAACAAAGTATGATGTTTACCTATCAGAAACAGCTCAAAGTTATAATCTCCCAATAGGTCAGTGTGAGGAGACTGTATACTCAGAATGCACATAACTCTCCTCTCAAAGGACTGTAATGTCAGGCCCACGTGTTGCTCTAAGTATCAGTCTGTCAGTGTCCTGGAGGCTACCACAGCCCTAGGCAAAGTCCTACTCATAGTACAGCCAGTAAATAAATGTGGAAGACTGATCAATATTATATATTTTATAACATCTGACAATCAGTTTGAGAGTACCAAATAACCTAGCAAAAACTCTCTTCCAAAACTGGCTTTAAACAAGTTTGAAACGGTGAGGCATTTTGGTTTGGTACAGGACCAGTCATCATAGCTATTACAAAAGCCATTTCCAATTCCAGGTTCCTCGAACATTTTAAAACAAATGTCACGGCCAGTCATGGTAGCATATGCCCACAATCCCACCACTTGGGAGGCTGAGGCAAGAAGATCACAAGTTCAAGAGCAGCCTGAGCTACATAGCAAGACCCTATATCAAAAACCAAAAAATGCGCTTTGCTTTATTTTGGTTTTTCTTGAGACAGGGTTATACTAAATATCCCAGATTGGCCTTAAACTCACTATGTATCACAAGCTGGTCTCAAATTTGTGGTGATCCTTTTGCCTCAGTCTCCTGAGTGCTAAGATTATGGGCATGCACCACCATACTCAGAAAGAAAAAAATGTGGTTTAATAACTAAACAAGACAAGGAAGTGAAACCTGCTCTTTCATAGAATAACAAGTCTTCTTATATGATTCCTGCTCTGGTGAATTCTTTTCTTTTGCTGTACTGGGGATAGAACTTGGGCCCTTATGCATCCAGTGTTGGCACGGTACCACTTGAGCTAAATCTCTAACCTATGGTGAATTCTAATCTACTTAAACTCATGAATAAAAATAGGCCAGTTTATTGTGTTCTACTAGTAAGTTTGCAAACACTGAAAGCATTGTGTTTAAAGGATACTTCTCTAAAGTTAAAAAAAAATTCATGAGATTAATGTAGAAAATCCATGAAAACAGATTTTTTAGATCAAATCCAAGTATTCCATATGTGAAAGGAATACTTAAATACTGAGCAGAAGAGCAAATAACAACTGCATTAAGAGGACAAATGATAACTACCCTAAGCTACTGCTTTACTTTTATAATTGTAGTCTAATTTAAATGATGGCATTTTTAATATTTTAAAGTAAACTTTTGTTTCAATGCAAACAATAGTGAAAAACAGTTGGCTTAGCTGTTCACATCTGTTGGGGATATGGACAGGCACAGGGGCAGAAGCAAAGGAAGGCGCTCCCACGGGAGGCATTCTGGTTCTAGGGGGCAAGCCTTACGTGAGAGCTTCCACTCTACCTCAAAATAACCTGGACCACCACAGAAAAGATGATGGCATTTGGAGGAAAAAAGGGTATCAGAAAGCACAAAGTACTCCAAATTTACAGATTTTATTAACTCTTCTTTAAAACAAGAGGTTGACAAACTTTTTCAGTCAAGCACTGGACAGTAAATATTTTGGTCTTGAGGATCATGAGATCAGTCAGCAAATCAATTCTGCCACCTCGGCCTAAAGAGGCCGCAAACACGACACGAATAAACAGGCATGGCTGTGGCCTAACCAAACTTTACTTGTGGACAGGGACGTTTGAGTTTCAGATAATTTTCACTTCACAAAATACTTTGTTTTATTTATCATCACCCATTTAAACATATAAATTCATTCTTAGATCATGAGCTGAACAAAAGCAGGGGACAGCTGCCGTGGGCCGCCGGGTTTGGCAGCCCCTACTAAGTGACTATATGAACTCCAGGTGTGTGGGACGGGAGAGCTGTCCTCTTTCTCGCTGGAGTGTAAGATAGACACTTTGCCAACTCCAGCAAGGCTGCTTTCTCTCACAAGTAAACAACAACAAACTGAAACGCAATGGTGACTAAACTCCGAAAGACGTTAAAGCTTAATGAAATCCTGCTGAAGGAATATGTGTTAGATAATCAGATCTTAAGTAATAGGAAATTGCTTGAGTTAGAATAGCAGAGAGTCTCACAGAGACATCAACAACCAGATGTTGTATAAAAATATTTTGACCCAAAGGAGCAACCATCTCTCTTAGAGACTCAGAAGTAAAACAAGTTGCTAGAGTGCTGGTAAGTGAATTGGTTTTGTTTTGAACAAGGGTCTTGAGATTTCTTTGAAAAATCTTGTTTTCTTAATAGTTTCAACTCTCAAAAGGAAACGAGGAATTCGACCTGACATCTAGTGGAAGCTTTAGGGAACAATAGGGACATGACTTGTACGACTTTCTGAAGCAGAAAACAAAAACCAAAACATTAAAAGGGGGGAGGAGCTGGGCGCCTGAAGAGATGGAAGGAGGCAGGAGGGGCGTGAACACGGGCAGCCCCGCACGGGGTGTACTCACTGTGTCCTGCAAACGTGGACTAGTAAAATTTGTTTAAAAATTAAAAGCTGTATCTAGTATTATTCATTTATTCAATGTATTTTATGAGCCTCTCATCCACTAGCTGCTATTTCAGGTCCTGGGAGTTCAGTAAGAAAACAAACCCAAGTGCCAGCTTTTGTGGAGTTTGTTTTTGTAGTACGATTTATTTTATTTTGAGGAAAAGACTTTAAACATTTAAAGTTATTTACAGCATCTTAACCTCTTGGAGCACTTTCATATGTGTTACCCTTAAACAAATTTATTAAACAAGATAATTAAGAAAGCTTTATTATCAACGACTTCCCAGGAAAGTGAACTGAGATCTCTTGATTTTTATTTTATTTTTTGAGACAGGGTCTCGCCTTGTAGTTCAGCACGGCCCTGAGCTCACTGTGTAGCCTAGGCGAGCCTCAAACTCACAGCAATCCTCCTGCCTCTGCCTCCCGAGTGCTGGGATTACAGCCATGAGTCACCACATCCAGCATTGTGGATGTGGTTACTGGGGATCCAACGCAGGACCTTGTACTTGCTAGAGGGACGCTGGAACCACTGTGCTAAATCCCCAGTCCCAGGTCTCTTGATTTTTAGTCTGGCTGACCTTCTTCCATGTCCTAAAGCTGCCCTTCTACTATTCAAACAGTTAAGCTTCAGTTATGAAAAGCTCTTTGGATTCTGAATCTTGGCCGGTCCAAACAATACTTCCACTGCTGCTGTGATTCTGTAACAACAATTTCTTACTGTTTTGTATATTATATATGAAAGATAAATACAAGTATGTGATATGGTATTTCTCAAGAGTTTTGAGAAGAGCAGATATTTTACATACAATAGTATCTCAAAACTGGTCAGAAACCATGAAACCAATCAAGAAATCCTTATGAACTTTGAAGAAATTCCAAACCTCCCCAGTATTTAGACCAAAACAATGGTCAGGTACATCACTGAGAAATATTTAAGCTCAATGAGATGGTTCTATCAAGGAAACTATCTTCAGGCCTTTAAGAAGGCACTTAAGTGGCCTCAGTTATTTGGTACAAAATAAAACTTAATTTTGAATTACGGAATGTCATAATTTTTTTTTAACGCGCTTTATAGTTCAGACTGGCCCTGAGCTCTCTATGTAGCCCAGGCAAGCCTCGAACTCAGCAATCCTCCTGTCTCTGCCTCCCGAGTGCTGGGATGACAGGCGTCAGCCACCAACCGGCACTGCAGTATGTGGCACTGATTGCTGGTGGGCGTAAGTCAACAAGCCCAGGATTGTTGTATGTGGTTACCAGGATGAACTAAGGACCTTGTGCTTGCTAGGCAGGCGCCCAAACCACTGAGCTAAATCTCCAGCCCAAGGCTATAAATTTTTTTTTTTTTTTTTTTTTTGCTTTTTGGAGACAGGGTCTCACTTTGTAGTTCAGGCTGGCCCTGAGTTCACTATGGTGCCCAGGCAAGCCGCTGCGAACTCAGCAATCCTCCTGTCTCTACCTCCCGAGTGCTGGGATAACAGGCATGAGCCACCACGTCCGGCATTGCAGTATGCAGTGTTGATTGTTGGTGGGTGTGTCTCCATGCCCAGCATTATATGTGGTTATTGGGGATCGAACTCAGGTCCTTGCGTTTGAGAGGCAGGCACTGGAATCACTGAGCTAACCCTCCGGCCCAAGGCTATAAATTTTTTTTTTTTTTTTTTTTTTGCTTTTTGAGACAGGGTCTCGCGTTGTAGTTCAGGCTGGCTCTGAGCTCACTATGGAGCCCAGGCAAGCCGCCGTGAATTTAGCAATCCTCCTGTCTCTGCCTCCCGAGTGCTGGGATTACAGGCATGAGCCACCACGCCCAGCACTGTGGTATGCGGTGTTGATTGTTGGTGGGCGTGTCTCCATGCCCAGCATTATATGTGGTTACTGGGGATCGAACTCAGGCCCTTGCGCTTGCGAGGCAGGCGCCGAAACCACTGAGCTAACCTTCCGGCCCAAGGCTATAAATTTTTGAAGCATTGCCTGGATAGTGTACAGGTTTTTTTCAGTAAATTTGTTGTTATTATTTAGAGTTTAACTATGTGAATTGCAAACTAAGAATTCTATATTAAGCATTCAAAATTGTAACGTACAAATAAAATATGAATAGTAGGTCTTAGCTGTTGTTGATATTAACTCTATTTATTCAGCAAATAATTATGGAGGACCTTGTGTTATGCAAGGTGCAAACAATACTCTAGTATTTGCCTGTATGCACAGATTTGAGTTAGAGTGAAGAAGCTAGTTTTTTGGTTTTTTTTTTTTTTTCTTGCTTTTTTGAATCAGGGTCTTGCTTTGTAGTTCAGGCTGGCCCTGAGCTCACTATGGTGCCCAGGCAAGCCGCCGTGAACTCAGCCATCCTCCTGTCTCTGCCTCCTGAATGCTGGGATGAGAGGTATGAGCCACCATGCCCCAGCATTGTGGTGTGTGATACTGATTGCTGGTGGGTAAGTCACCATGCTTGTATTGTTGTATGTCATTACTGGGATTGAACTCAGGAGCTTGCACTTGCTAGGCAGATGCTGGAACCTCTAAGCTAAATCTCCGGCCCTGGAAACCTCGTTTTTTTTTTTTTTTGAGACAGGGTCTCGCTTTGTAGTTCAGGCCAGCTCTGAGCTCACTATGTAGCCCAGGCAAGCCTCGAACTCAGCAATCCTCCTGTCTCTGCCTCCCGAGTGGTGGGATTACAGGCGTGAGCCACCACGCCCGGCACTGGAAACCTCGTTTTTAACAGTAGGATGCTGTAGGTCAATGAGTGAGGAAATGATAAATTGTCCAACAAATGGGCCTGAAAGAGGTTAGTATTGAAAGGAGGGGGCAAAGGGAGTGGAGCGAAGGTGGGAAGAGTTAAGCTTTCTCATCACATCATACACAGAAATCCATTCCAGAGAAGATATAACAGATTAAAAATAGCAACAATGAGCTACAAGAACAGGTAAACTGCATCATAGAACACAACGGGGATGGTCCCCTAACAAGAATGGAGAACTGAAGGCAAAACAAAAAAATTATATAAGACAACTAACCATAAAGACCAACAGGTAGGGTGTGCACGCACGTGCACACATGTGACCTGGGGATGGAACCTAAGCCCATGCTCTCCCGCTCGGCCCCCATCCCAGCCCCAGCATAGCTGATTCTGAGCCATCCCTGGTATATAATGAAGGGCTAATGAAGACTAAGATAGAAATGAACAATGAGACAGTAACTGCACCGAGACCAGGACACGGGGGCTCCACATGAGGGGACACAGAGTCATGCACTTTACTGACTGCAGAGTGAGTGATATTAACCGTAAATACTGTTATTTAGTTTTCAAGTTTTAGACTGAAAAGTTAATCTCAGAAAACTTCCAAATGGTCATAGAACAGAAAGATTATCAGCTCTGACAATATGAAACTTATGGCACATATGACAGAATATAGGGCACAAAAGGAGAAATAAAACATAAGATACTAACTTGCTCAGTTTATGCAAAAGTTGAAGAAAGTTATAAGAATTTGAATTTTAAGATTATTTAAAATTACAAAGTTAGCCAACTTAAAACAAAAATATAATTATGAAAAACTGGGTGAGTTAATATGTAGGATTATAAAGGAGGCTGATCCTGTATGTGCACAGTGGAACTCCATAATACCTGCTGGGTCAAGAAACAGCACTATACATACATATGTGACTTAGCAATATGGAGGCAGCTCCTAGGAGACCTAATACCCAAAGGAAGTTACAGCATGGGAGAGTATGTTGTATATATGATAGGCTTTCTGTATTACTGGATTTTCAGCCCACATGCATGCATTACTTTAATAAATATAAAAGTTTTTCAGGGCTAGGGGTTTAGCTCAGTAGTGCCACGTCTGGCTGGCAAGCACAAGGGCCAGAGTTTGATTTCTAATACTGGAGGGAAAACAGTTTTTCAGTTTCTGAAAGAAAGAAAAAAAGACTGGTCTCTCCAATAGCTCATTGAGTTTAACTAACATCTTTCATTAGGGTGGTGAAAGAAAATGAGTGTTTACTGCAACAGAAAAACTCCCATACATCTGATGAAGACTAATATGCAACAATCTGCCAACTTTATCCAGCGATATAAACTTTTCATCATCAGCAGCATTATCATTTAGAGTGAAGCAATCAGTGTACAGGCCTAATCCTACCCTTCACTGTTTGTTCATCCTCACCTTTCTTTAGCTTTTCGGTCTCTTCTGGCTTTGCTTTTAGTATGAATACTTATGTGTCTGTGTGTCACTAGTTTTATTTGTAGAATAGTTTTATGTTCCTAATTTTCTTTTAATTTAGAAGAGAAAATTAAGTTCATTTTCACTTCCATGTCATGTAAACTAGTTTAAAACTCTGTAGGCATTAGAGCTGTGGAAAAGAAATGATCTCTACCACTGACTTGGGGAAGAACACACAAAGAAAGGCCATCCAGTACGGCAGTACAGTAAGCACTAGTGCATATATGCACACTTCTGGAGACTGCTATATTAGTGAAGTGTCAGGAACTGGAGCTAGGTTCCCATGTAGATATTTATGGTCCATTGAAGAAGAGAGAGCTTGAAGTCTGAGTTCCCTGCTAGAAAGAAAAACCTAGAAAGTTCAGTGCTGATGTGAGGTAATATTTGGCATTCTGTGAGTTCCCCATTTCAGTACGGCCCACATGCAGGGGAATACTTACACTATATGTGCAAGGTCAAGTGGTTTTTCTGGTTGCTCAGGAAAAACAGGATGAGCAGGTTCTCTGGAGGGTACGCACCCCAAAGATTTACTAATTGCATGGCTCAGCTTCTTTGCAGGGGATTTCTGTGTCAAAGTAGAAAATAAAGACATGAAGTTAACTCTTCAAAAGAATGATAACGTCAAAAGAATTTGGTATCAAGAGTACAGAAAATATCTTTTCAGAGTCAAATCAAGTTTCATTACAGTCAACAGTAACAGGCCTTGTAGAAAGGAACTCAGTGATCCCGAGGTCACTTGTGGTCCTTTCATCTGTACTATACAGTCACATTATCATGTTAATGTTAATGTTAATTGTCTTTCTGGACAACTGTACATAGCTTTGCATGAACTCCTCCTTTTAATGATTCTGGATCATTTTTGTAAGATGTTAGTCAGAACTTCTTTTTTTTTTTTTTGAGACAGGGTCTCACTTTGTAGTTCAGACTGGCCCTGAGCTCACTATGGTGTCCAGGCAAGCCACCGCGAACTCAGCAATCCTCCTGTCTCTGCCTCCCAAGTGCTGGGATTACAGGCGTGAGCCACCACGTCCGGCATTGTGGTATGTGGTGTTGATTGTTGGTGGGCGTGTCTCCACGCCCAGCATTATATGTGGTTCCCGGAGATCAAACTCAGGACCTTGCGCTTACGAGGCAGGCGCCGGAACCACTGAGCTAACCCTCCGGCCCTAGTCAGAACTTCTTGATGGGCTACCATACTAAACAGGTAAGGTAATGATCAGAACAAGTGGTTCATGAATATTAGAAATTAGTTAAACTATATCCTCAAATATAAAATATTCTAAATAAATCTAAGGCAGAACATTTGGTATTAAGGGCCTAGGTATGTAGGGAGATACAAATGAGAACACACAGGAAGTCAGGATCAGATCCATGACTAAATTATGACATATCAGATATAAAAAGAACTTGGTAGTTGGGCAAGATGTCACACACTATAATCCTAGCCCTCAGGGAGCTGAGGCAGGAGGACCGTGAGTTTAAGATCAACTTGAGCTACATACTATGTTTCATTTGGCATACTAACACATTTTCTCTGAAAGGTGAAAACACCAAGTCCTGAGATTATTGAGTCTCAGATTTCATACTAAAACTGCATAAAAGTAAACACAAGTTAAGTCAAGCAGAAGATTGTTTTTAAAGCCTCTATTTACCATTTTTGGAGGTCTTTGCTGGGATAGAATCCAAGAACTGGTCCTACTGAACTATATCCCTCCAACCCCCCTTGAAACTCCCTTCAAAGAAGGTTCTTTTTGTAGATGATGATGTCCACTCAGTTCTGTTTAAATAACTGTAGTTTGAGAATTGAGAGGACATAAACTGCAATATTTCACTCTACTCTCCTAAGTTTACTACTAAATGCACCACTTTAACTTGTTTATAGCTATGTGCTTCATCAATACCTCTCACTTGACTTTTTGTATGCTAACTACTGTAATATTTAACACAAAATAAAGAAAAATCTGTTTGCCTTTAAGACCAAAATAACTGAAACATTTAAAATAAAGACTGAATAATACCAGTTTCTTCAGATGCTTTCTCTATTGGCCCCAAATCACTTCCACTCTTCCCTTCAACACAATACATTCTGGGAAAAGTCTAGGTTAATCCAAAGCTAAACAACAGGCAGAAGTTCTTGCCTACTGACTCTCTACTTCCCTTTGCCCATTGATTAAGCTTTTAAGAAAATATAGAGGGCCAGAGATACAGCTCAGTGGTTCCAGCGCCTGCCTCGCAAGTGCAAGGTCCTGAGTTCGATCCCGGTAACCGCATGGAATGCTGGGCATGGTGACTCACGCCCACCAGCAATCAATACCACATACCACAGTGCCGGGTGGTGGCTCACGCCTGTCATCCCAGCACTTGGGAGGCAGAGACAGGAGGATTGCTGAGTTTGAGGCTTGCCTGGACTACATAATGAGCTGAGGGCCAGCCTGAACTACAAAGGGAGACCCTGTCTCAAAAAAAAAAATAGAAAGGAGTAAGGGAAGAAGAAAAGCAGTCTAAGTCTATTAACAGCGGTGTCTCCTCCCCAATGATATTCTTTCAACTTTCTTTTCATTTGGACTCCATCTTGGAGACACTGGCTTAAGGAAAGACTTCAGCTTGTGAGGCTGTGGGGAGAAAGAAACCCTTCTCCATTGTTGGTGGGAATGTAGACCGGTGCAACCACTGTGGAGATCAGTGTGGAGACTCCTCAAAAAAACCAGGATTAGAGATCCCATTTGACCCTGTCATTCCCGTGACAGGTATACACATGAAAGAATTAAAAGATTCATATCACAGCAACATATGTGCACCCATGTTTATAGCAGCTCAGTTTGTGATAGCCAAATCTTGGAAACAACTCAAATGCCCATCAAATACCCAACAATTGGAGACTTAGTAAAGAAGATGTGTGTGTGTGTGTGTGTGTGTGTGTGTGTGTGTGTATGTGTGTGTTTTAGACAGGGTCTGGCTTTGTAGTTCAGGCTGGCCCTGAGCTCACTACATAACACAGGCAAGCCTCGAACTCAGCAATCCTTCTGTCTCTGCCTCCCGAGTGCTGGGATGACAGGCGTGAGCCACCATGCCCAGCACTGAGCTATGTGGTTACCGTGGATCGAACTCAGGACCTTGCACTTGCCTGGCAGACACCAGAACCACTGAGCTGAATCCCCAGCACAAATAATTTTATTTTGTTTCAATTCAAAAACTTTTCCATCTCAGCTGCACTGCTAAAGTCCCTGAAGAACAATGAATTTTTAGTGCTCACAACACTCATTTTAAAGGTGCAGAAATTAGAGCTCAGTACAAACAGTAAAACTTAGATAATAAGGCCTTCTTTCCTTTTTTCAGGACAGAACAAACAACCCTCAACAAGCAAATTACTTAAAAACATGCAGGGCCTGAGAGATAGCAAAGAGTAATGTGACACTCTTAGGAGAAGCTAGGGAGAGAGCCACACGTGGCCTTCTGTAGGGACACCCAAGTACACACTAGGGTCAGGGATGTGAACAAGGGAAGTCATGGGTGGGGACACAGCTTCCAACAGGGGGCACGTGCCAACATGGAGACCCATACGACTGCTACACTGAGTTCCTGTGCCAGGCTGGGATTTGTTTTCATCAAATAGCCATGAACCAACACTAAGACACTCTGAAAGACGTTTTTTTTAAGCTGGGATCACTGTATTTTCAACCAGCCTCAAGCTAATTCCTTGCACAGCACACTCTTCAGCTGGGTACATGCCGACAGGCCCTGACACAAGGAGGATCACAGCCTCCTAGAAAAAGCCCAGCACTGGTGCCTCTGAGGCCATTCTTGTCATTTTTATTTCCAATCACTCTCCCTGAACACATCATCCTGAGCTTCAAAACATACCACATGAGGGATTCAAGCACAATATCCCCCAGCGGAGGGCCCTTTGTCCAAAGCCTACTAAATTCTCAGGTAAGCCGGGAATCTTCTCTATTTTAGCATGAGAATTTATATACAATCTTAAGCAGCATCTCTTCTTCATACATTTAATTCTTTAAATCTAATCATGCCTCAACGAGTTTCAAGAGTTGTTTAGAACTTAAGCTGGATCCTATTTTAAGCCCATTAAAATTAGTCCTTATTAGCCAGTGACTAGAGTATTAATAATCTGATGTTTTACCAATTCCACGGCATACCATTTTTTGTCTTTTTTTATCAGCTTAATTTTTTAAATGTCACTATTCCTATTTTTACTTGTTTAACTTTCTTAACTTATCAATTTCTAAAGTTTTTGAAAGGCTAAATGTGCGTTCTGTATGTGTGCTTGCCAATTTTCCCTCCTAAGTGGCGCTGTGCGGTCCGGGGATGTAGGTCAGTGGTGCCGCGCCTGCCTGGCAAGAGCAAGGGCAGGTCCTGAGTCCAATATGGGGGTGGGGGAGCGGCAGGCAGATCGGGACATTGCTATGATTAGATCTGCCATTTTTCATAACGAACTGGCCTTTAGTAAAGACTGTCTTCTGTATGGGAGGCCCATCCAACCTGACTGTAGAAGTAGCACTATTACAAGGTTGGGTTTTCTTTTTCTTTTTTTTCCATTTGTCCACTCCCATAGGTGGCGCAGAGCCGTGCTGTGCAATACACTTTTAAGCAGTAATGGAAATGTACTATCTTTGCATTACCCTGCATGGTATCCGCTAGACACACGTAGTTAGTACTGGTAATGTTGCTACTGTGAGGCGAGAACTTAATTTTTTTTTTTTTTTTTTTTGAGACAGGGTCTTGCTTTGTAGTTCAGGCTGGCTCTGAGCTCACTGTGTAGCCCAGGCAAGCCTTGAACTCAGCAATCCTCCTGTCTCTGCCTCCCGAGTGCTGGGATTACAGGCGTGAGCCACCATGCCCAGCACTGAGAACTTAATTTTTAATTTAATTTAATTTAAATTAAATAGCCACCTGTGGCTAATGGCTACCATACTGGAAAGGGTAGCTGAGGTTTCATTTCCCTTGGTTAAATGCTTAGGTTGTCTTTCGGGGGACTTCTACCCAACTTGGTGGTAGAAATTTGATTGGATATTTCTGCTTAGCAAACATGATTTCAGTTTTTCAAGGTTGGCTTTGTTTCTCTTTTTTCCCAAGAGTCTGGCAATGACATATTTCTTTGTACCTTCTCTGGGCCAGTGGATTTTTTTCTAGCCTCTTTTTCTTTTTTTTTTTTGCTTTTTGAGACAGGGTCTCACTTTGTAGTTCAGGCTGGCCCTGAGCTCACTATGGTGCCCAGGCAAGCCGCCGCGAACTCAGCAATCCTCCTGTCCCTGCCTCCCGAGTGCTGGGATGACAGGCGTGAGCCACCACGTCCGGCATTGTAGTATGCGGTGTTGATTGTTGGTGGGCGTGTCTCCACGCCCAGCATTCTATGTGGTTACCGGGGATCGAACTCAGGACCTTGCGCTTGCGAGGCAGGCGCCGGAACCACTGAGCTAACCCTCCGGCCCTAGCCTCTTTTTCTTAAGGAAGCAACTCTTCTAAAGCCTCAGCCACTATATATATATATATATATATATATATATATATATATATATATATATATATATATGGGCTCTACTCATGCTGAATATACCAATACAGACTTCATTATACCATGGGCTACTAAAGCTTAACCTCTGAGGCCTGACTTTACTATGGACTCTGATCCCTGGGACTCTACAATCTGTGGTGTAATTTTAGTATCAAAGAATTTCATTTTTATTCAAGTTCAACTCTGTAATTCAATCTTCTTGTTGTATTTAATTCAGTATGCTTGTCTCTGTGAGTGGGAAAAGTATTCTACCATGTTGCTGTGGTTAGCAGTTACACTGGTACAAGTATGTTAACCACAACTTGAATTATGCTTGCACTTCCAGGATAAGTGCCAAATCAACCAGGCTCAAATTAATTTAATGACTTTCTTTTCAGACAGTGTTTCACTGTATTGTCCAAGGCGGCCTTGACCTCAGCAGTCCTGCCTCAGCCTCCCAAGTGCTGGGATTAGAGGTGTGTACCACCAGGCTTTGCAATGTACCAAGAGCTTAGTGTAAAGATACTGTACCTATATTCTGAAGTGAGGATGACCTATAATTTTCTTTTTTGGTGCTGTCCTTCCACATTTGGTGAAAGAGGTAATAATGGCCTAGTAAAATTGGTTAGATAGGTACACCCTATGTCTTCCTTGAAAAGTTTGAAAAAACTGACCTCTCTGGGATTGAGCTTTCTTGGGGAGGATAGATCCTTGATTATCATTCTAGTGTTTTTTCACTAACCTGTGGGCTATTCAGATTTTTTTTTTTACCACTTCTTATACCAAATTTGGTAATATCTGTATTGTCCAAGGCGGCCTTGACCTCAGCAGTCCTGCCTCAGCCTCCCAAGTGCTGGGATTAGAGGTGTGCACCACCAGGCTTTGCAATGTACCAAGAGCTTCGTGTAAAGATACTGTACCTATACCAAATTTGGTAATATCTGTTTTCCTGAAAAATGACTCACTTCATGTGAATCTTCCGATTTACCAGGATAAAGTTCATAGTACTTTCTTATAATAACAAAAAAGCAAAACTGTCCTGTATTCAAATACTATTTTCTTTTTACTGTATTTTTTATGCTTTTTTAAAACCCTACACATCAACAGGTCTATTGCACTACTGTTTGAAACAACCATTATTTTATTAAATTGATCCAGTTTATTTCTATTTCAATCATTTGGGGGTTAATTTCAATTATCTCTTTTATGTCAGCTTTATCAGCATTTTTTTTTTTTACTTTCAGAAAGTTAAAGTCTAAGTTCTTTTAGTTTCAATCTTTAGAAATTCAATTTCTAGAAATTATATATATGTTGCTTGAGCATCATTTGAGATGCTTAGACATGAGTTTTTCAGTTTACTTTGTTAATCCCAATTATGAATTCTTACTTCATAAATTTGTAAGTTTATTAATTTTTATCCAGTATACATTGCCACTGCTGGCTCATAATTTTGCTGCTCTGTTGTCAGGAAGGCTTCCTGGTAAGTGAAGGCAGGACGGAGGCAATGGAGAAGCCATAGGAAGAGGAATGTGCTTTCCCGTCAGGGAAGACCAGCACAGAGGCCCTAAAGTATGAGCATGGCTGACATGTGGAAGGAGCAGCACGGAATGCAGTGTGTGCAATGCAGGGAGAAGGGAGGAGGAAGTGGATCAGGAGAGAGGCGTGAGGGGCTTGGTTACAGTGGCAACGTTGGGCGCTTCATGGCACTTCAAGAATGGAATGTGATGCTTTTACACAGCATGAGAGCAGCAGAACTGGAGTGTGCTGAGCGAAGATCTGATACATTTAACAGGATTATTTTGGCTGCAATATATAGAACAGACTGAAGAATCAGGGGAGAATTAGGGTCAAGACTTAGAAAACCATCGTCATAACTGTAAATACATAAATACATAAACATATTTACACAATCATGTAACATTACTGAGCTCAAAGTCTTATATTGGTATCAATTCTTGGGAAATTATGCTTTTCACCATTTGGAAGTCTCCTGTCCTTTTCTTTTTATTTGTTTCACAAGCACTTATTTATTAGGACACATTTACAATACATGTTTATACTCCATATGTAGAGTTGGTATGTGTACATAGATCATCTTAATTTCTTTTCATATTCTTTCTCTTGCCCCACATTCCTTGATTTCCTTTTCACTTGAGATATATTTATCTCCCTACTTCCTACTAGCTATCTTTTATTTTGCTCTTCATTTATATTTTGGGTTTCTCATATAAGAGAAACCATGCAATATTTAAGTTTGTATGTCTGATTTATTTCACATTATGGTCCCAAGCATATCCATTTTCCTACAAATGACTCAAGTTGACCTTTATGGCAGAGGAGTATGCCACAATAAACAACACATTTTCTTTATCCATTCACCTGCTGAACATATAGGCTGCTTCCAATATTTAGCTATTAATTGTACTGTTATAAACATGGATATACATTATCACTGTAATACAATGTCTCTAACTCTTAGAAAGCTACCTAGAAGGAAAATAATTGGGTCAAATGGAATTTCTAGCTTTGGCTTTTTTTTTTTTTTTGAGACAGGGTCTTACTTTGTAGTTCAGGCTGGCCTTGAGCTCACTATGTAGCCCAAGCAAGCCTCAAACTCAGCAATCTTCCTGCCTCTGCCTCTCGAGTTCTGGGATTACAGGCGTGAGCCACCATGCCCGGCACTGTGGTATGTGGTATTAATTGCTGGTAGATGACCATGCCCAGCATTGTATGTGGTTACCAGGGATTGAACTCAGGACCTTGTGCTTGCGAGGCAGGTGCCAGAACCACTAAGCTAAATCTCCAGCCCCTTTTTTTTTCTGAGATGGGGTCTGGCTTTGTAGTTCAGGCTGGCCCTGAGCTCACTATGTAGCCCAGGCAAGCCTCGAACTCAGCAATCCTCCTGCCTCTGCCTCCTGAGTGCTGGGATTACAGGCATGAGCCACCATGCTCGGCATTGTGGTGTATGGTACCAGGGATCCAACTCAGGACCTTGTGCTTTTGAGGCAGATGCCAGAACCACTGAGCTAAATCCCCAGCCCTACACTTGGATTTTAGTGAGAGATACGGATCTCAATTCAATCTTCTGCATGTACACACCCAGTTTTCATAGCACCATTAATTAAGAGGGCTGACATTTCTCCTGTGTATACTCTTTTGTCAAAGATCAAACAGTTGGATTCCTGGGTTGTTTCTGCATCTTCTATTCTATTCCACTTATCCTCATGTCTGTTTTATGTGCTGTACCCTGTCATTTTTATCCCTGTGCTTTTGAAATATACTTCAAGTCTAGGATTATATCTTCCATTTCATTCTTGTTACACAGAATTGCTTTTGCTATTCTGGACCTCTTTGGGTTCCATATACATTTTTATATTATTTCCTGTAAGTCTGTGAAAAATGATCTGGTATTTTGATTGGGACTGTGTTAAATCTGTACATTAAATTTGCACATGGGGCCATTTTAATTATACAGTTCTGTCTATTCAGGAATAGGGGATATCTTCCAGTTTTCTTATGTCCTGTTCAATTTCCTTTGTGTTGTTGTTCTTTTTGTTTTGTTTTTTAAGACAGGGTCTTGCTTTGTAGTTCAGGCTGGCCCTGAGCTCACTATGTAGCCCAGGCAAGCCTGAACTCAGCAATCCTCCTGCCTCTGCCTCCCGAGTGCTGGGATTCCAGGTGTGACCCACCACACCCGGCTTTCCTTTTTGTAGTTTTTGTTGTGGTGGTTTTTCACTTCCTTAGGTTAATTCCTAAGTAATTTTTACTGGTGCTGTTGTAAATGGTATTTTTTTCCTAATTCCTTTCTCAGTAAGTTATTAGTGAACAGGAAAACTAATGATTTTTTTGTTTTGTATCATGATACATTACTAAATTTATTAATTTTAAGAGTCCTCTGGTGATTATTTTTGGTGTTCTGTATAGAGGACCGTATCTTCTGTAACTAATGATAATCTGACTTTTCTATATACATCCCTTTTATTTCCCTTCCTTGCCTAGTTACTCTTGTTAACGTTTGGAGTACTATGTTGAGTAAGAGTGGTTATAATGAACATACTTATTTTGCTCCTGACATTACAGAATGCTTTGTTTTTATCCACTTAATATATCAGTAGTAGGTTTATCCTAAATGACTTTTTTGAGATTGAGATAGAACCTTCTATGACTATTTTCTTTTTATTACAAAAGGATACTGTATTTTCTCAGAGACTTTTTCTGTGTCTCAGATGATTACGTGATTGTTTTGTCTTTGGTTCTGTTTATGTGACGCACTACATTTACTGATTTGCATATATTCAAGATCCTTGCATTCCTGGGAGGAAGTCCAGTTGGTCATAACATATGATCTTTTTAATGACTTGTTGCACTCTATTTGCCAGCATCTTGCTGATAATTTTCACATTTATATGCATTAGTCTGCTCTATAGTTCGCTTTTTCAGTTGAATCCTTCTCTCATTTTAGAATCAGAGTAGAGCTGGTTTCCAAGACTGACCTTGGGCATACTCCTTAACTTTAAATTTCATTATAGAGCTTAAGGAGTACTGGGTTTAAAAGTTCACTGATTTTTATTTCTAGTTACACTGTGTAGGCACTTTGTGCTCTTTTTTTTAATTAAATGGGCTAAAGGCTTGTCTATCTTCTTTATTCTTCAGAAGAACCAATTCTCCAAGCATTAATTCTTTGTATTTATATATTTTTCCTCTCAATTTCATTGATTTCTGCTCTGATCTTTATAATTTTCGTCCTTGTCCTAGCTTTAGGTTTGGACTGATCTTGTTTTTCTATGACACTCAGGTGCATTGTTAGCTTATTTTGTTGGCCTCACTCTGTGAGATGTGGGCATTCTGATCTATGAATTACATTAAAGTCTCCTCCTATTTCTTCTCATAGGTTCTGGTATGTTGTACTGCTGTCCTTGTTTGATGCTATGCACTAATTCCTTCTTTGATTTCCTTTGTAACCCACTGTTTAAGAGTGTACTGCTTAGCTTCATGTATTTGTATGATTTGTTTTTAAAAACTGATTTCTCCTTCCACTGTGCTATGTTCAGATAGTAAGTCAGTATAATTTCAACTCTCTTACATTTACTTGCTTTACTGGATAGTATATAGTCTATCTGGAAAAAGTTCTATGTGCTCGATGAGAGCAAAAGCCATTTCTCGGCGTCACCTGTTCACAGTGGTGTGTGTGATTTTCAGCAGCCCTTTTACCAGCATTGCTGCTTCACCACACCTAGTAACACTGTGAACGCCAGTTCTCACTGTCAGGGCGAGAAGCCACCTCTTACTGGCATGAAATGTTTCACCATTATCTCTCGTTGATGGTTATCCTTTAGGAGATCTGCATTTATAGCCCCAGCTTTTTGACAAAGAGCTACCGCTAACAGACTCAGTCAGGCTACAACCTGCCGTCTGCCTTCCATTTATCCACACTAATCATGGCCTTTCTACCTCATCTAACACTGTCAATCATGACGTACTAATTTGAGTGACACCTTTGGCAGCACTAGTGTCCTTACACAGATCTTTTCTCTGTAAGATTGTCAAGATGGTGGATGGTCACACAAATGCCACTCATATTTCCTCACAATTTCCTTCTTTTTTTTCGATTGTGATGGCTTTTCTTCACCTTCCCTTCCTTCCTTAGCTTCTTTTCTAGCTTTATGGGGGCCGTTCTGATACCAGTAATCATAGCAATTACATAAAGCACTGACCAAAGTCACGTCCACAAACACATGCAGCTGGGCTCAGACTGATGCTTACATATGCTTTTCTGGCATCCCGAGTCTTTGTTTACAACCACAGAAGTGCCTGGAATATGGGCTGTAACTCAAGACTTTGATCTAAGTTCAAACTAAAATTCCAGTTGTAACCCAAGTTGTTTGTATGTGAGGCTAGTTGTAGCTTGAGGCTCCACTATATATCTGAAAGTTATTATTTTTTTTTTTCTGAGAAAGGTCTCGCTTTGTAGTTCAGGCTGGCCCTGAGCTCACTATGTAGCAATCCTTCTGCCTCTGCCTCCCGAGAGCGGGGATTGCAGGCATGAGTCACATTGTGGTATGCGGACTTTGCACTTGCCATGCAGATGCTGGAACCATTGAGCTAAATCACTAGCCCGCTGAATGATAGTTTTACAGGATATATCAACTAGTTTGGAAACTGTTCGCTCTTAGTTCTTTAGTTCTTGAAGTGCTTCACTCCAAACTTTTACAGTCTGTGTTGAGGAGTATGCTGTAATTCTAATGTATTTTCCTTTAAAAATCCATCATTGTTTTTCTTCACCAGGTTTTATGATTCTGTTCTTGTGTTGGACTTCTAGTATTTTGACTATAATACATTGCAAAGATGTTCTCTTCTGGTCCTGGTATCTGTGGTTCTAGATGCCTCATTTATCTATATATTAAATTATTTTTCCTTAAATGGAAAATTTTCTATTATTTCAGTACACAGGTTTTTTATGCCATTTGTTCTGTCTTCCGTGTTTTCATTAACTTCAATTTGTCTTTGTCTTCTTTGCATTACCTAGTAATGTTTGGTCCATTTTTCATGTTCTCTCATTTTTACAGTGTCTCATTAATTGGTCACCAACAGCCTTGTCTTCTAGTTTTGATTCCCTGTCCTCACACTGATAACTTCTGCTGGCCTGACTTTCAACAGAATTTTTAATCTCCTGAATTTCTATTTAGAACCCTTTTATGGACTCATTCTTTTCTATGCTGGTTATTCATGTTTTACATTATTTTAACTCTGGTAGCTTTTTTTAGCATCATCTGTAGTCTATTTGAATGTTTACTTGGCCCAGTACCTGTTTATTTATATCTTCTATGTCTTCGCAAATGTCTTACTGCTCTGCCTTACTGATACCTCTCTTGATATTATTATGAATAATTTCGGTGTGCAACTTTTGGTTTCCTCCTTTTCAATTTTCCATGGATCAGCTTTCAGGGATTTGGGAGTTTTTGGAGCCATTTTATGGCTTCTCTTCTCAGATTGTGTATGTGAGTGTGTGTGTGTGTTGTGCGGCTTTCAAGTTAATTATAGTGGAAAGCTTTGTTACTAGTATGGAAACCTCTTTATTTAATGTTTAGTTTTCGGTAGTGTCCTCTGGGGATGGCTAATTATTGGCCTTTGCTTCTGTCCCAAAACCCAACCATCTCCATTTACTTGGAATAGAAGGTTACAGAATATTTGGCCCAGTACCCAATTCTCCAAGGCAATCCAGATATTGGCAAGCTAAGAAAAACAATTAATAGCAACGGCTGTGTGACCTTGTTGTAATAAATCAGTATCAATTATAGCCTATAAATAATATATTTATGGAATAGAAACTGAATATTTACATTCCCTATGTACCCTTAACCACAGAAAAAGAGATCTATAATTATAGCATGAAGACCAAGACAAACCAAATATTGACAGACTGACTTATAATAGTATTTACTATATGCAACAACTCTACCTGTAACAACAGAACAGTATTTAATAGCAATAGTATAAAGTTAACTAGCTACCTATACATTTATAAAGTTTAATAGTTACACTAGTGAAGGTAGGAGGTCTTAAAAAACAACAGAATTGAAAAATTAATCAATAGGATATAAAGAGGAGAGAAAAATAAGATAGTGAATCCTGTTGAGGAATAAAAGGATATTAATAGTGTTAGAGAACAGTTGCAGGAAATAACAACAAAAAAAGGGAAAAAATAGACCAAATACATGCATTAATAAACTGAGAAAAGAGGTCAAAAAGGGAAAGAGAAAAAGAGAAGAATGAATTTTTTTTTTTTTGGAGACAGGGTCTTACTTTGTAGTTCAGGTTAGCTCTGAGCTCACTATGTAGCCCAGGCAAGCCTCGAACTCAGCAATCCTCCTGTCTCTGCCTCCTGAGTGCTGGGATTACAGATGTGAGCCACCATGCCTGGCACTGTGGTATGTGGTGCCAATTGCTGGTTGATTGCTGGTGGGCGTGAGTCTCAATGCCCAGCATTGTATGTAGTTACCAGGGATTGAACTCAGGACCTTGCACTTGCGAGGCAGGCGCCGGAACCACTGAGCTAGTCCTCCGGCCCAAAGAATGAAAAAAAAATTTTTTTTTTTGAGACAGGGTCTCGCTTTTGTAGTTTGGGCTGGCTCTGAGCTCACTATGTAGCCCAGGCAAGCCTTGAACTCAGCAATCCTCCTGTCTCTGCCTCCCGAGTACTGGGATTACAGGCGTGAGCCACCACGCCCGGCACTCAAAGAATGAAATTTTAAAAGTGGGAAGAGGGAGTGGAAACTTCAAACTCCCCCCCAAAAAAACTTATTGAAGGAAAGATGAAAAATAGAAAAATAAAAAACAGACCAAGTCAAAGAAAAAATTCTTATGTTTTTGGATGAGGGGTTTCTTTTCAAGATCTGCAGTCTTGGGATCCAGTTAGTTGTGATTTTTCTCTCTGCCTAGCTTAAAAACCTACTGTTTGGGGGGGATGGTCTCACTGCACCAGAGAGGTCCAGCCCCTGATCACTGCAGTGTGATCACCACCCACGCTGACGCAGGTCCTTGCTCCTGCTGATAGATAGCAATCATGCTCAGCCTTCTGGTTTCTGCTAGATATAGGCTACACACAGAAAGGAGTTCAAGTGAACTTTGAGTTTAACACCAACAGTCATGGGGTCTGGTTACTCCATTCCCCGCCACCTGATATCCTCAGTAAGAATCAGCCCTCACCTCTGCTGCCCTGCCGGAGGGAAGCAAAACGCAGAGCTGGCTCAGGGTTGATGGATGGTTGTGGCCTGGTGCTGGGGAACTGCAAGTGCATCAGTGGTGGGAAGTGCTGTGCATTCTCCCTCTGTCCTTTCCAATGTTCACTTTGAACTGTTTCGTCTCATATTATATTTTACAATATTTGTAGTAACACTATCAGTTATATCTTCTGAATTTATTTATTTGTTTGTTTATTTTTTGAGACAGGTCTCACTTTGCAGTTCAGGCTGGCCCTGGGCTCATTATGTAGCCCGGGCAAGCCTCGAACTCAGCAAACTCCTGTCTTTGCCTCCCGAGTGCTGGGATGACAGGCGTGAGCCACGATGCCCAGCACTGCGGTATGTGGTGCTGATTGCTGGTGGGCGTGAGTCACCATGCCCAGTATTGTTGTATGTGGTTGCCAGGGATCAAACCAGGGACCTTGACCTTGCCAGGCAGGGTCCAGAACCACTGAGCTAAATATCTGGCCCTATATTTATTTTCTGTCATTAAACCTGAGTATGTATCTTTTAAGTAGGTGTGTTAAATTTTTCTACTTATTTTGATCATTAGTATATATATTTAATTTATTCCTAGCAATTCATTTTGTATCTTCTAATCACCATGATCTTTTTGTGACTTTCTTTTCTTCTGCTGGACCAGTCAGGGGTTTTTTAGTTACCTTTCTTCTTTTGTTTTAGGCATTTATAACTTATATGTAATTCTTTTTTTGTGTGTGGTACCATTTATATCTAATTCTTTCAGAATTATCCTTAATTTTTGAACGCATAAAATGATATTTTCTTACAAGTTAGAGTTAACTAATTTATATACTTCCCCTAAAATATTTAGCATGCATTTTTATTTTCATTTTGTTCCCTCTACACATAAATTCCATGTACTTATCTATGTTGATTTAAATTACAACTTCTTTCTATTTTTATTTTTTCTGTGCGTGCTTGCGTGCGTGCGTGCGTGTGTGTGTGTGTGTGTGATACCGGGGATCAGATTTGGGCCCTTGTGCTTCCAAGGTAGGTGCGGTACCACTTGAGATAAATCCCTGGCCCCTATTTTTACTTTTTATTGAGACAGGGTCACACTTTGTAGTTCAGGCTAGACCTGAACTCACTGTGTGAGCCGGGCTAGCCTCAAACTCACAGTAATCCTCCTGCCTCCGTCTTCCAAGCTTTGGGATTACAGGAATGAGCCACCATGCCCAGCATTGTGATGTGGTACCGGAGATCCAACTCGGGACCTTGTGCTTGCCAGGCAGATGCCAGAACCACTGAGGTAAATCCCTGGCCCATACAACTTATTTCTAATGAGCTGACACAGCCAATATTTACCTACATGGAACAGTGTTGCTTTGTCAGTTTCTTTGCTTCCTCTATTGTCTAGTATCTCATTACTATCTTCTGGGTCCATTTTTCTTTTTTCTTATTTTAGTATATCCTTAAATAGTTCTTTCTACAAAAGGCTTTCAAAGTCCTTCATGTTTTTTGTTTGTTTGGGTTTTTTTGAGACAGGGTCTCGCTTTGTAGTTCAGGCTAGCTCTGAGCTCACTATGTAGCCTAGGCAAGCCTCGAACTCAGCAATCCTTCTGTCTCTGCCTCCCAAGTGCTGGGATTACAGGCATGAGCTACCACGTCCGATAAAAGTATTTTTTTTTTGGGTGGTACTGGGGATCGAATTTGGGCCCTTGTGCTTCCAAGGTAGGTGCAGTACCACTTGAGCTAAATCCCCAGTCCCCTCAAAGTCCTTCAAGTTTGAAAATGCTAGTATGACACTCAAACTTTTTTTTTTGACACAGGGTCTTGGTTTGCAATTCAGGCTGGCCTGAACCAGCATTGTGGTATGCAGTACTGATTGCTGGTGGGCGTGAGTCACCATGACTCATATGGTTCTATATGGTTACCAGGATCGAACCAGGGACCTTGTGTTTGTTAGGCAGGCACCAGAACCACTGAGCTAAATCCTCCGCCCTCAGACTCTTGAAAGATAGTTTGAGCGAGAAGAGAATTTGAGTTCAAATTTATTTTCTCTCAGCACCCTTGAAAACATGGCATATTGTTTTAACACCAATGATTACATCTAACATCATTAAGATTCTCATTCTTTTGAAGGTTACCAGTCTTTTCTTCTAGTATTTTCTAACAATTTTTCTCCATCACCATCATAAGAATATACATTCTAGGGCCGGAGGGTTAGCTCAGTGGTTCCGGCGCTGGCCTCGCAAGTGCAAGGACCTGAGTTCAATCCTGGAAACCACATATAATGCTGGGCGTGTCTCCACGCCCACCAGCAATCAACACCTCATACCACAATGCCGGACGTGGCGGCTCATGCCTGTAATCCCAGCACTCGGGAGGCAGAGACAGAAGGATTGCTGAGTTCGCGACAGCTTGTCTGGGCACCATAGTGAGCTCAGCGCCAGCCTGAACTACAAAGCGAGACCCTGTCTCAAAAAAAACCAAAAAACAAAAAAACAAAACAAAAAAAAGAATATACATTCTACCTCAGAGTTCCTATTTTCTAGTTCTGAAAATTTCATAAGTTAATTCTTGAAACATAGTCTCTTGTCAGTTTTCTTCACTTACAACTATTAGATAAACCCTGGAGATTCTACCCTATCCCAAATGCCTCAACTTTTTTTTGATACTCTATTTCTTTCTCTTGATAATGAATTTGGGGAGAATTTCCCATCTTGACCTTTTATTCACTCATTTGTGATCTCTAGCTATATATATAGCCATAAATGACTTTATCAAAGCAGCTACATTTTTCTTTTCACTACTGAGTATTTTTATAATTTTTATTTTTAGTACTAACCATATAAATCAAATCCATGGTTAGTAATTAAAGAAATTAAACTTACTTTATTTAAAATTTCCTTTTGATTGTGCTGCTATTTATGTTTTGTTTTGTTTTGTTTTTTGAGACAGGGTCTCACTTTGTAGTTCAGGCTGGCCCTGAGCTCACTATGTAGCCCAGGCAAGCCTCGAACTCAGCGATCCTCCTGTCTCTGCCTCCCAAGTGCTGGGATTACAGGCGTGAGCCACCATGCCAGGCACTGTGGTATGTGGTATTGATTGCTGGTGGGCATGAGTCACCACGCCCAGCATTATATGTGGTTACCAGGGATCAAACTCAGGACCATTGCGCTTGCAAGGCAGGTGCTGGAACCACTGAGCTAAATATCCAGCCCTATGTTTCTTTTTCTCCATTAAGTTATTAGTACACTTTAGGTATATGTTATGATTACATTTATTACAGGAATTTGTACCTGTATATGACATGGTTCTCTGCTTTTTATGGCTCATAAATTCGTACTGCATACCACTGTGTCAGGCTGCTGCCCCAGGTTCCCTTCAGACGTGCCCAAGGGTTGCTCCCGGGCAGTCTTGGTCCGTGGTGACCCTGACTGGGCTCTCGGGAGCTCACAGCACAGTTGCGGCTGCAGCAGACGCCAGGATCTTCACCAGTCTATTCACACAGCCCATCGGGTCACACTTCCCCCACTCGGAGACTTTATGACTTCAAGTGGAATATTTCTTCTCCTGTTTTCACTCTCAAAAGGAAATGTATTTAACTTAGCATATGTCGTTTCTATGGGTTTGGTGCAGAAGAAGGAAGACACCACGTGAGCCCGGGCAACCATTCTGACACCGGACCAACCACTTTAAATATTGGCACTCAGGAACGGGGGATTAGACTCAGTGGCACTGCCCCCGCCTAGCAAGTGCAAGGTCCTGAGTTCAATTCACAGGACAAAAAGAAAGAAAGAGAAAAAAGCCACATTTTGCCTTCTCTTTAGGCATTTCTGGAATTAACAGAAGGAAATTCTCAGTTTATCCCCTATGGCTTCATTTTTTCCTATTGCTTTATCTATATATGTTATATTTAGGAGCAATTCTTTCCTCTAATTTCCAGCTCACAAATTTGCTCTTCAGTAATGAACACATAATCTACCTATCTACTAACTTTCTTATCTGACAATCAAAATTTTAATTTCCTGGCTACTTTAGAACTAGAAAAATAACTGTTCTTATCACTCTAAGGACTGAACTGTATTATAAAATCTATTTCTATTCATTTCATTAATTCTATTTAAAATAAATTCAAGTTACTTTGTCTGCATGGTTGTTTTCCTTTCATTCTGGATGAGTTTTAACTAAGTGCTTATCTTTGTAGTTAAGGCTTCATACTGAGTTAGCAACCCTGTTTTATTTGCACTACTGACTTGGAAAGGAGGCACAGGGGTTGTTCCTGGTGAGCCCGGAAGAAGGACCTAGCATGCTACTACATGGAAAAGCACAGTAGCTAGTCCCTTCAGCAAGGGAGCCCTTATTCTGCTGTGTTCAACAGGCACTAGAGCCCTGACCTCTCTCTCCAACCTGTACCTGCAATCCCTACACCTGCCTGAGACATTTTAGACATTTCCATTACCATGCCACGGTACCAGTCATCCTAGGCTTGTCTTGAGAACCTTGTGGCCCCCATAGCAACTTCCTCTAACTGAGAAGTCTCCACAGATACTGCTCCTGACTTTATCAGCAGTACCTTCCTGCTCTTGCTTTGGATAACAATTTTCTTCTGCGTGTAAATGACACTTGATTTCAGAGATTCTTCACAGTCTGAGGACTACTAAGGATTTCTTTCTTTTTTTTTATTCTGCAATGTTTTTGAAGATTATTTTTAAAATTCTGATCTATCATTTCTAAATATCTAGTGCAACATAGAAAGGTTACATGGCATGTCCTCCATTTAATACCTTGAAAAGGAATTCCCACTTTGTAAATTAAGCTAATAAGGTTTTATTTGTATTATCTCATATTATTTTTAAAAGGTTTGAGAATAACTTCTTTAAAAAGTGAAAAATTACAACTACTAAGCTCTTTTTAATTTAACTGCTAAGCTATAATTTTTATTGATTTACATGAGAGAAATGTTAATTTGTGTAATTTTTGCTAATCTTCTAAGATTTAAGAGTATTAGCTCCCTGACAGGAAAATATGGCTAGGAAGAACAGCATGTAATTGGTTCACATATGACATCTAAAACATGCCTATAAATTACAAAAAATCCTTAATGTATGAGAAAGGAACCACTACTACCCCAGCTGCTTCAATAAGAGCCAATGTGAGGACTACACACAGAACAGCAGGATCCTGTAATGAATAAAAAACAGCTTCGGCTTCCCTTTTAGGGAAAAAAAGAAAAGACCTGTTGAAAACATCAGCAGGCCAACATTCTTAGGGATGCCATGATAGCAAATACAGCGGTTGTGGTTCCACACGCAGCCCTGGGAATGACAAGAGCCACTTCCAAGTCTGACGAACTGCTACACTGAATGTGGGAGATCAGCCGGGCATGGTGGCACACAAACTTCCAGCTGTGTGAGAAGCTGAGGCAGGACGCTTCTAAACTTAGAGTAGGTAGCCCAGGCAATTTAGAAAGACCTAACCTCAAAAAAAGGTGGGGGGGAAGAGGGTTAGGAATGTATTTCAGTGCTTCCTGTGTTCGATCCTCCCCAAAAGCTAGCAATTTAAATTCAAAACAGCTGGGAATCTGAATTGGTAAAAGCACAGGTCAAGGCCCCGCTATGGTCCTGACCAAGCTGTCTTATCAAGCTGGTCCAGCGGGGAAGCAGTTGGGTGGGGGTGTGGGAGGCTGACGCTCTTCATGCGGCATACAATAGGCAGCGAGCTGCATGGAGTGCCGTCCTGGAAACACCAGTGTGATACCGTAGATAGAACTTTCTTTCTATAGTTTTAGGGTAGTCTCATTTTCTTTAAGTGATTTGTTTACAGTATTGTTGCTTTATGAGAATTAAAAATAAAATATAATTCATAAGTGAGGAGAATAAATAGTAAAGTTTGAATATGATAGGAATGTAGAATCATTTTGAAAGCAATTTGGTAATATCCAGCAATTTGGTAACATCCATGAAAATGCATGTTCCTTTTGTCTGGGGCTCTCATTCCTTAAAAACAAAAAAAGCTCTAGAAAAGCATTCCATACTGTACCAGTAGATCTGTATCAGAAATCTACTGCAGCTATATTTAGAAAAGTAAAAAGCCCAAAAGAGCCTAAAATCAAATGTGTTCTTACAAAAATGAAATACTACACAACATACTTACTGATACACAATATGCTTTTCTCTTTCAATAATACAACACAGTCCAGGCACGGTGGCACATGTCTGCGGTTCTAGCACTTTAGAGGCTAAGGCAGGAGAATCACTTGAGCCCTGGAGACCAAGGCCAGCCTGGGCAACATTGCAAAGACTCCATCTCAAAAAAAAAGGCAAACAGGAGGATCTATGGTGGAAGCTCAGTGGTAAGAATGCTTATCTAGCACATGTAAGACCAAATTCAATCCTCAGCAACACACATAAATACAAACACACGCACAACATTACAGACCTCTTTCCATATCTGTACATGCAAAGCCATTCCATTTAGAAATTATTGCACAGTATATACCAAAATATGTATAGACCATAATAAATTTAAATATTTCACTACAGATGCATATATTTATATTCTCTCTGTCTCTGTTTCTCTCTGATACAAATAATGTTGAGATGATACCCTAGTGGCAAAACCTTACAGATTATTTTTTTTTCTCAAAGATATATATGAAGAACTGTTGGGTCAAACGTTCTAAGAAATTTAAATATTGTTCTTCAAATGTATGAATTTACATTCCTCCCAAGAACCTTCTTTACACCCTTGTCAAAACTTACCATTATTACATCTTACATTTTTTTGCAAGTGAGGTAACATTTTCACGATTATAAGTAATCTAAAATTGGAAAAAGAAATGCCAACTTTCATAAAGTTTTTAAATAAACATTTAATATGGATGCCAGTTAAGTGGTACATACTGGCAATAACATACCAAGAACTCGTCATCTAATGGAATGTACAGACAGATGAGTAGGTTGTATAGAAATGATTCTAGGGCCGGAGGGTTAGCTCAGTGGTTCCAGCGCCTGCCTCGCAAGCGCAAGGTCCTGAGTTCGATCCCCGGTAATCATATATAATGCTGGGTGTGGAGACACGCCCACCAACAATCAACACTGCATACCACCAATGCCGGACGTGGTGGCGCACGCCTGTAATCCCAGCACTCAGGAGGCAGAGACAGGAGGATTGCTGAGTTCCAGGCTTGCCTGGACTACATAGTGAGCTCAGAGCCAGCCTGAACTACAAAGCAAGACCTTGTCTCAAAAA
>PVIC010000668.1:0-62435 GCA_004025085.1 Thryonomys swinderianus | reverse complement strand
GAAATGATTCTAATAGTGTCATGAGCACTCTGAAAGAGATAGTCAATGCTACAGCAGACTAGAAAGGAGGTGAATCAGCTTGAGTGGTCAGAAAAAGAAGCAAGTGCTGAGCTAATTCTGAAAGGACATGCAGAGGTTGGCTGGTTAAAGCTGGGAAGACAGGGTAGAGGGAAGAGAAAAAGCAATTAGAACAACAAATTCATAAGCCTAAATAAACAGCATCAAGCAATGAAAAATAGTTTACTACTGTAGTGTTGGCTATGCCTGAAAGATACATATATAATTTCCAGACCAAAAGCTTAATATAAAAGCTTTAAAAATATTACTCTGTCTCAAAAAGAAAAAAAAATTACTCTGTAAGGTAAAGTGTTAGCATGTTCTAAGTGTGCTCTGCTTGGGAAGTTAATTCTAGCAACATATGCTGGCCAATCAAATACACTCACAGACTGTATGCCTAGAGAGAACCAGCACAGACGGCGAACTTTAGATTTCAGCAAATAAAAAGGATAGCCAGCTAAGACAAAAAGGAACAGAGTATACAATCGGTGGAGGTGGACCCCCGGGCACACAGGGTGGCAAGAAAAGGCTAAGGACAAAGGCTTGAAAGGCAGACCTCCCACAGGCTTCTGGGTAAGACCTGCCCTGTCACAGGCACCAAGTTCACTGGACAAATAGCAAGACAGAAAGCTCTCTGCCTGACGCAGGCTGCCGGCTGTGACCACACCCACGCTGCAACAATGACACAGGTCAGGACAGGAACGGGCCAGCAGTCAAATGCCATCACGTGTAGCACAGACACACAAAGTCAGCAAGGAAAGACCATGGTTGCTATTATTCAGCACTGCTGTGACACAGTGTTTTTCAAACTTGTAAATTCCTGGGCACTTGTTTAAAAACAAAACAAGGCAGACTCCTGTCTCAACCTAGACCTATTAAGATAAGATTCCCAGTGGGGGATGCCTGGTACTTTGTATATTTAACAAGCAATCCAGATGCTTTATTTCAGGAAGTTTTAGGAGGCACTGATTTAGAAGTTCTTAAAAACACAAAGAGGAAAACAGATATAAATATCATAAAGTTATTCAGCTATTGTTTCCTAGAAGTTTTAAGAAAATTAACTGAAAATATATGAGAAATAAATATTGATAAAGTATGTATTCAACGAGACTTCAGGATAGAAATGTCCATAAGGTAAATAAATACTGGAAATACAAGCTAGATAAAAGCACAGACTGGAATTCAAAACTGTAGAAATTTATCAGCTGGGCGGGAGGCTTAAAGCCAGAAGCTGTGACAAAATTCAGGGAGAAGGTACTCAGAGAGAAGACGAGAGGGCTCAGAACGAAACGCTGGGAAAACCTGTATCTAGTTTATGGAGAGTGGCCCAAAGGTCTCATGAATAAATAACACATGAATGTTTTATAATTGGACATTCCATAGTCACTGAATGATGAATAAAAGGTAATAAATACACAATACTCACTAAACTTATTTAGAAAAAAAGTTCCATCCTAATTCTGTATTTGGTAACTGTGTAAATCTGTGTCCTAGGTAATCACTGAGGTATTTGAGAAGATGCCGACAAAGCAATTCATAAAGCCGACCTTCCCCACATATGGAAGTAGGTCACACACTCTCCACTTGAGCTCTGGTGGCCACCTGTAAGAATCAAAAAAGATCTGACACTGCGGAAGGGGCTGTGGCTGAGTGATGACAGCTAGAGAGAACCACTTGAAGAACTGTTTGGTTTCAGCAACATTTCCATGCAAGGGCAAAGCCTTCCTATCATCGCTTTGCTCTAAGAATAATTAGGCTACAGCTGAAAAAAAAGCCTTATTGTTTCATAATTGATACACCAATTCTTTCTTTGCTAAGCATCCATCTTTTAACACATCTGGTTCCATTTCAAACGTTCTGTTTTCAAACTCAGCACTTCTGCTGCCGTAAGTGGGCTTAAGGATAAGGTGAGGTCAAACACAACACCAAACTGGGCAATGCTCAGATGACTGAAAAGAGCACTAGTTAAAGCATCCCACGCTACTAATGTCGCCAGGCTGTCTCCAGCCTATGTCCTCAGATGGTGCCCGAGGTCCACAATTTAAGAGGAAGGTCCTAGGTCAATGAAGCGTTCACCCAGTAAGACTCTATCCTCTCACACCTCTCCTAATCTTCAAGTCTCAAAGCCCTCCAACTGTTGTACAGACACATATTTTCAACTCTCAAGCCTATATATTAGAATTAAAATTGCTGGATCACATAGTAATTATTTAACATGCTGGGAATCTACTAAGCTATTTCCCAAAGTGGCTGCACAATTTTACATTGCCATTAGCAATGCAAGAGGGATCTAATTTCTCTACATCCCTGTCATCACTTGTAATTGTCAGTCTTTTTTATTTTGCCACCCTTGTGGCTGTGAAATAGCATTTCATGTTTTTTTTGTTTGCATTTCCCTAGTGACTAATTACACACAGCATTTGGATTCGCATATTGGCCCTATATGTATCTTCTTTGGAAGAAGTGTGTATTTAGACACTTTGGCCATCTTTCCCCCACATTTTTTTTTTATTGTGCTAAAAACCACATAACATAAATTTACCATAAATTTACATTTAAGCATATAATTCAGTAGTAATAAATATATTTACCTGTTATGGAACAGAACTCTGGTACTTTTTCATCTTGCAAGACTAAAACTCCTAGCTGTTACAGAATAATTCCTCTTTTCCTCCTCTCCAGGGGCTCTGGTGATACCATTATACTTTTTCTTTGACCAATTTTATTTTGGGTTGTTTGAGTTTTTGTAATTGTTGCTGAGTTTTAAGAGTTCTTTATGATTCTGAATATAAGTCCCCTTATCAGATACATGTTACAATTACTTTCTCCTATTCATGGGGGTTGTCATTTTTACTTTCTTAATGGTATCCTTTAAAAACCAAAGTTTTTAACTCTGATAAAGTCCAATACCTCTTTTTTGTTGTTGTTGCTTATACTTTAAGTGTTGTATCTTAGATATTGCCCATCCTATGTCACAAGGACTTAGATCTCCATGTTCTAAAAGTGAGTAATTTTAGCTCTTACATTTAGGCTCTCTGATGCTTTTGAGTTAATTTTTTAGAACTTCTTCGTCTTTATGCATGTAATTATTAACTTGTCCCAGCACTATATATTAGGAAAACTGTTCTTTGTCCCATTGAATGGTCTCGTTATCCTTGTTGGAAAAAAAAAGCCACAATAAATGTAAGGGTTTATTTTTTGATTCTCAATTCTAGTCCACTGTACTTTAATATATGTCCGTCTTCAGGCCAGCACAGCCTTGATTACTGTTGTCTTGAAATAAGTTTTGAAATCTAGGCTGTGAGTTCTCCAACTTTGCTATATAAAGAAAAATCCTTTTATAACATTAGTATTTTGGCAATTTGGGGGTTCCTTGTATTCCCATATGAATTCTAAGAATATAGGAACATGCAAAAGAAAAAAAGGCAGCTAAGGTTTTTCAGAAGGATTGCAATGAACATGCAGATTGACTAGGGGCAACAACCATTCTAACAGCATTAATACATCAGGGGCAGAGATTTACCTCAGTGGTCCTGGCACCTGCCTAGCAAGCACAAGGTCCTTGGATCAATATCAGAGTTGTATGTCAACATACAACAATACTGGGCGTGGTGACTCACGACCACCAGCAATCAGTACCAGTACCACAGTGCAGGGTGTGGTGGTTCATGCCTGTAGTCCCAGCACTCGGTAAGCAGAGGCAGGAGGATTGCTGAGTTCAAGACTTGTCAGGGCTACATAGTGAGCTCAGGGCCAGCCTGAACTACACAGTGGGACTCTGTCTCAAAAAAAAAAAAAAGACTTCAAACCCATGGCTGGGGATTTCCAAGTGCTACCACACCTACCTTGGAAACACAAAGGCCTCAGTTTAATTTTTGGTATTACCAAAAGAAAAAAAAAAGACTTTAAACCCATGATTATAGTATGTCTTTTCATTTCCGTACGTTTCCTTTTATTTTTACCATGATATTTTGGGTCTTCATGTGTAAGTCTAGAATTCTTTGGTTAAATTTATTCTTTTTTCTGTTTTGTTTTGTTTTTCTGAGACAGAGTTGTCCTATGCAGTCCAGGAAATGCTTCAACTCACAAAACCCAGGCTGGCTTCAAATTCAAGTCCTCATGCAGAGCGTTATTACAGGTTCATACCACTGTGCCTGGCCTGTTTTGTTCTTTATGATGCTACTGTAAAAGAAATTCTTTTTTTTAAGTTTCATTTTCATATTGTTCATTGCTAGGGTACAGAAATATTTTGTACATCAACCTTATATTCTCCAACCTTGTTCAACTTAGTTATTACCTCTCACAGATTTTTTTGTATGTGTTCTTTAGAATATTTTTATATATAGAATTATGCCATTTGCAGACAGAAGTAGCTTTACTTTTTTGTTTCCAATAAGATGCATTTTCTTTCTTTTCCCTGCTTAACTGGCCTGGGTAAGACCTTTGCTACAATGCTGGGTCAGAGTGGTGGCAAGAGTCATGTTACTGATCTTGGGGGGAAACTCAGATTTTTACCCATAATATGGTATTCACTGTGACTTTTCACAGATTTTTTTATTGGGTTGAAGAAGCTCTATTCTATTTCTAGTTTGTTGAGTTTCTTTTTAAAATCATGAGCAAGTATTAGGTTTTGCCAAATTCTGTTTTCACTTTTTTATTTTTATTCTTTTTAGTTTTTTGAGATAGGGTCTTGCTCTGTAGTTCAGAAGGACTCTGAACTCACTGTGTAGCCCAAGCTATCCCTGAACTCACAGCAATCCTCCTGCCTCTGCCTCCTAACTTCTAGGATTATAGGCACGAACCACCATGTCTGGCATTGTGATATGTAGTACCGGGGATCGAACTTGGGACCTTGTGCTTGTAAGGCAGGCACTGGAACCACTGAGCTAAATCTCCAGCCCTGTTTTCACTTTTTTGAGATGATCTTTAGTTCAGATCTATAACATCCCCAGAAAGTCTCATACTCAGAAGTGAAGCTTTTGGAAGATGACTGAATCAAGGGAGCATTGTACTCATCCATGGGTTCATCCGTTGATGAGTTCACAGTTGAGTCTGTTAGGAAAGGGAGACTGTGTAGAAGAGGAAGTCACTGGGGGCATGACCCGGAAGGGGTTGCTCTTGTCCCTGGCTTGTATCTCTCTGCTTCCTACCCACCAAGACATGGACAGCTCCCTTCTGTATGTCCTTTCACCACGCTGTTTCTGCCTTAGCACCAGCTGAAACAGCTGAATCCTCTGAAGCTGTCAGTCAAAATAAACCTTTTATCCTTTAAGTTGTGACTACCAGGTATTTTGTCCATGTGGCAGAAAAGTGACTAAGATACATGTATTTTTTTCATTCTTTGTTCTATTTATACAATGTATTACACTGATTTTTCTATACTGAACCAACTTTGCATTCCTGAGGCAATCCTACTCAATAAATTGTAGAGTATACTTGCTACATATTAATTAATTCAATTTGCTAATGGTTTATTGAGGGTTTTTGCATCTAAATTCACAAAAAAGATTTCTCTATATTTTATTTTTAAGTCTTGGTATCAGGATTACACTGGCCTCACAGAATGAACTTGGGAACTGTTCTCATTTATTCTGGAAATTCTGGTATTGGTATTACTGGTATATTGGTGTTATTATTGTTTGGATTGGTATTAATTCTCTCAATGTTTAGAATTCACCAATTAAGCCGCTTAGGCTTGGCTTTTTTTGTGGGAAGATTTTTGTGACAGATTTTGTTATAGACCTGTTAGAAGTCTCTTCTGATTTTCTATTTCCCCAATTTAGTGTCACAAGTTTACTATTATATTTTAAGTAGATACTGAGTCATCTTTACTGCTTATCATTACATTTAACTTCTCTACAGAGGGAACATCATCACTTGGGATCTTCTCTTTTCATTTGTTTCAGAACTTTTGTCCTTATGTTTTCATCTACTGCTGCTCTTCAGTGTGACTCTGTAAGAGCACAAACTGTGCTAGCTTATTCCTGGGAACCCCAACACCGACAGCAGTGCCTGCTACACTGTGAACTGGTTTTAGTGCACTGGCACCTAAAACAAAAATGTGTTGAATAAGGATATGAACAAGTGAACAAACTTCAAAGCAGAAAGTTAAGGAAGCACCTGTCTAATAACTTTTCTCAGTAATAATAAGTCTTTTAATAAGAGAAATATGAGTTGCAGGAGGCTCTTTGAAAGGATGGGAACATTAATTGACCAATGCAAAGAAGTAGAATGCCAGGTATCAGAGAAATGTAATAGGATTACAATACTGAAGATCAATTTGAAGGTAGAGATCAAAAGTATATGGTAATATATACTAATCTGCTCACTACATAGCTTTCTTCATAAATAACTCAATGAAAGCAGATAGTTCATTCATGAATCCAGTTGGCAGAGAGATGAGTAAAGAAAATCACAGTGCAAGGAGGTTCATAGTACAGGGACAGCCATATGTAAAAAGGGTAAGAGGTGTGAAGAGAGAAGAACGGTGGACATTGTGAAATAGTAAGAAAATATTCAAAGGGAAAAGGGGTAGAGGTAGTAAAGAAGGGAAGGAAAAATCTGATGGTAAAAAAAGGAAACAGAGCTTATATATATAAGGGATGGGGTTGGAGGGCAGGGGGTGGGAAAAAATGAGAATTAAATCATGTCATGTACTGGTACAAATTCTCAATGTTGATTGTGATCATAAAGTATATATAAAAGTACCAATAAAACCAATTTAAGAAAGAAAAATTGTCTATATAAAAAAAGAATGGTGGACAGAGAGAAAGCAGATGGGCTAAGTGCTTAGTAAAAAACCATTACAGAATAAGCTTAGTAAAAGTAGTTGAACAAACTGAATGAAATGATAACACGTCATCAACAGAAAATAGGATGTTTCAACGCTGAAGGGTGGCAAATATTTCCAAGTACAACTGTGGGTGAAAGTGTTTCAAGTTCAGTGGGGAAGATCATCAGACTGAGGAAGTCAAACAGCTGCATGGCTGAAGTGTTAAAAATTCAACTACACAGACCTGAAGTCACCCACAAAGTGAACATGAATCTAGTACGAAACTAATCTGTCTGACAAGAGGCCTGACCAAAAAGTCAGGGAGAACTACAATAAGAAAGGAGGGTGACAGAGATAAGAGGTACGACGCTCAAAGCACTATCTTGTAAGAGAGTCATGGTGTAACGTTATGAAAGTAGTATGGTGCCAAGGAGACCAAATTCTAAACTAGCATTCAATAACCCTCATCCTGTGTAAACACTTCCCTTTAGGGAATGGGCAGAACTTGTGAATATGATATTCACTTTCATTATGCTACATTATATGACAAAAGGAGACTATCCTGCACGGCTTGACTTAACCAGGTCAGCCCTTCAACAGTAGTGTTTTTCTGGCAGGTGGGGGAAGAAGAAAGCAGAGACATTGTCTTATACCTAAAAAACAATCATCATCCTACCTAGTCATGTGCTATGTACAAAGCAGTTATTTAATTATGACATGTGTCTATTTCAAAAGCAGACATAACTATGGCCAATCAAGACACTGTTTTCTCACCAAAAATATATTATCTTCTAGAATTCCAGAGATGGGATAACCAGGAGCTAGTTAAATGAAAATCAGATATTGTTTTTGACAAAAATACAATACGCTTTACTATTCTGGGTCTATAACGACATAATTTGCTCTAATTCTTCACAATAAAAAATTTAATTTTGCCAGAACTAATGACCAAAAACATTATATATATGAACCATTTATTAATATTTATTTAGAAAAATAAAGCAATAATATTTTTTAACAAAGAAGGCTAAGTCCAAAGTACTTCCTTTATTTACAGGTCGTGAATGGGATAAATAACACTGTTCAGAAGTGGAGTCTGCCATCTGCTGGAAAAAGTGAAATTTTTACATCATCAGGCAATTAGTTATATAACTACCTCCACTCTACTGAGCACTCCATTAAGAAACTATCTGGCACAAGCGCATTTGTACAAACAAATACATATACCCTCCCTGCATGGAGTAACCAAGTGGGAATCAGTCAGATTTACCTCTAAAGAGAAAACCAGGGTAAACAGAGGTCTGAATGGGATGCAGAAAAGCAGAGACCATGTATTTTCAATTTAAGAGTTTCAGTTTGAAAGATGAAAAGGTTACAGGGATGGATGGCAATGATAGTTCTATAATGCTTCCTGCCACTAAAATGTATACCTAAGAAAGCCTGAAAAGAGTAAGTTTTTGTTCTACACATATATACATATATACTTACTTACTTATTTATTTTTGAGACAGGGTCTCACTTTGTAGTTCAGGCTGGCCCTGAGCTCCCTATGGTGCCCAGGCAAGCTGCCACGAACTCAGCAATCCTCCTGTCTCTGCCTCCCGAGTGCTGGGATTACAGGCATGAGCCACCCCGTCCGGCATTGTGGTATGCGGTGTTGATTGTTGGTGGGTGTGTCTCCACGCCCAACATTATATGTGGTTACCGGGGATCGAACTCAGGACCTTGCGCTTGTGAGGCAGGTGCTGGAACC
Organism: Thryonomys swinderianus; assembly: GCA_004025085.1. NCBI lineage: Eukaryota > Metazoa > Chordata > Mammalia > Rodentia > Thryonomyidae > Thryonomys > Thryonomys swinderianus. Next base: position 53,853 of record PVIC010000668.1, on the reverse strand, counting down.
ACTGGGCTAACCCTCCGGCCCAGCAATCTCCTATTAGCGGTTCCCGCCTCAGCTAAGACCAGGAAAGTCCTTTTCATTTGGCCAATGAACACTAGCAGGAGGGGGTTAAGGGCAAGAAGGAGAAAGCACAGGAGCTTCAGAATGGCTTGGCTCTGAAGTAGTATTCATATTAGTTCCAAAAATTCCACTGCTGAGAACCAGTAACGTGGTCGTATCTGGCTTCAAGGATGACAGGTTATATAATCTAGTTATATACCCAGAAAGAAAAAGGAAAATGGATCCTAGTGAGCGCTTCAATCCTCAAGTATCTCTGCTCTGTTTCAGTGCGGAGCACACTCAGCACCTCCCACCATATTCCATTCACCCGCGAGAAAACCTGTGTTCTGCCAGCCAGTGCGTCCTTGTCATGCACCCTGACCACTGAAAGAGCAGGACTCTGCACCTTCTTCTCCCACTCCCATGGGACGATGGTGGGTCGGGAACAGCAGTTTCTTCCTGCCAAGGGGCCGCTGTCGTGCCTTCTTCACAGCTGAAGAACCTCTCCCCACACCAACATACCAGAGCAATTTCTGGGTTTTTAAAAAGTGGTTGTACAGCTCTAATAGTCAAGCGCTTGTTCAGTACAGGCTCATGGATTGTTTGCCAGTCTAATTCCCTTAAAAATTCAGCATTCCTTTGAAAACATGAAAATATTTGTTTCTCATCAGTTTCATGTGACATGAACTACACAGTTCTTTGCTACCACATTACTTGCCTTTAACCAAGAAAAGCCACATATCAGTCATCTGAAGCAAGGTCCCAATTTTGGCTGCACAATAGAATCACTTGGGGAACTTTGAAAAACCACCTACATCCATGTTTCACAGACCCCAAAAATAAATCAAAAGCTTGGTGGGTATGATCAAGCTCCTAAGAACTCATACCCTAAATGATCTTTGCTACAAGCCTAGTTACCTTTTCAGTGGAGAGTTTTCTAGGCCTTGACTCTCACGTCTTATGCTCTAGAGCCTAGAAACAGCCTGTTCTTTTCAATGTTTCAAGAGTCAGAACTTTCTGGATTCCCTTCTTTTGTGCCTACAAACAAGCCAATTCTTCCCTTGCCCATCTCTTTCTTATAATGTCTCACTTACTGTTAAGAGACTCACACTCCAATTCTTTACAGCTTTACCTAGATAGAGCTCAGTTGGTGAGGCTGCCTTCCAAGTTACTGCAGTTGACAACTCACCACACCGGTTACCACTACGTGCCATAGATTTCTGTCTTTCCCCAGCTACAGAGTATCCATGTGCCGCTTGACTGCTAAGTTAATGCCACAAATTAGCAGGTTTTAACAGACTCTGCTTTTAATACTAACTACTGCAGCATAAACTGAAACTTAGCACAAAGTTTTTATCATGCCCCAACACCTATCAAGCAGGCTGACACATTCTCTATTCAGTCAAGGATGCAGTCTACTTCATGGCTCACTCTCCCCTGGTCCCTAATCAAATCTCCCCAATTAAGGGAGCAGAGAAGATAGAGGAGAAACTCTACACATCACTACCCTGTTCTGGGAAGACACACGGCACCCTGTTCACATTTCTTTGAGGACAACAATTCATATAATCCCACTTAGATAGAGGACTGAGAAATGTAGTCCAGATGTCCAGCAAAACAGTGAGATTAACAAGCACTAGTGGACTCTTTCATACTGTTTAAAACTTAAGCTCCACAAAGGCAAGAATCTTTGTCTGGTTTATTCATAGATTTATCCCTGTGCTTATTATATTGCCTGGCATACACAGGTGGTCAAAAATATCTTTCAAATGAATGAATGAATGAATGGAGGAATAAGATAAATCAAAGACTGGCTTATATGGCATTTTAAAAATTAAAAGTAAACTGAATGGGCTATTAAAAGAACATTGTTATGCTGCACAGTTACTTACATAAAACATTAAATAGAATCTTCTAGAATAATCAAACTCAGCTTTCAGGTATTAAAAACTATGTATATGAAATCTACAATCTACTATGTACATGCTGATTAAATGCACTAAACTCATCCATAGTGAATATATAGAAACATTCATTCAAAATATTAGCACACACACAGTGAACAACCTTCAAAGAAATTATATACATTGATTATATATATTTCATGAGGTAAAAACTTCTCTACTCAGCTTCAAAATTTCACCAACACCTTTCTCAAAGTACCAGGTTACTTTATATATGGAATTTTTTTTTTTTTTGAGACAGGGTCTCGCTTTGTAGTTCAGGCTGGTCCTCAGCTCACTATGTAGCCCAGGCAAGCCTGGAACTCAGCAATCCTCCTGTCTCTGCCTCCTGAGTGCTGGGATTTTAGGCGTGAGCCACCACGCCCAGCACTGTGGTATGTGGGACCGGGAATCGAATTTAGGAACTTGCGCTGGTGAGGCAGGCACTGGAACCACTGAGCTAAATCTCTGGCCCCTATATATGGAATCTTAATTTTGAAAACAAATTACATGCAAACATGCACATACTGTCTATGCATCTCCCCATAAAGAATACATGCACCTAAAAACATTCAAAACTGACATGTACATTACCAACTTCAAAATTATGCATGCTAAGCCTAGAATTCTCTTAAATCTAAAGTCACCATAACAAAAATCCTTTCATGAAACAGAAAAAAGCTGAAATAAAAGTAAATAAGTGGAAATCGACTTTGAAGATGAAAACCTGAGAATTCACTTGTGATTTGCACTCTTTTCTACATGCATTTGGTAACACCATGAGAAAAGTATAGGGAGAGCTGCTAACTGACTGAATGGGGACAAGGCCACAGCCTGGGGAGACCAGGGAGAAAGTACAGACCTAGCCAGCAGCCCTGGACCCAAGGAAAACCCACAGCTCTAGTGAAGTACAAAAGCCAGCACGGGTTTTACTCTGAAAGTGACTCCACAGCAGGCTGTAGTTGTACAATAAACCTGGTGCAGCACCTGCCATACTCCCAGAGAGTGTTTAATCAGGAGCCATTTGGGAAAGGAACTGATTGTTTAAAAGTGAACCACAGAACAACGAACGAATGACTCCATGAATATACTTGTTACTGCTAGGATCACATACTGCTATTAATAGGTTTTCTGTGTATGCCAATATCTGGATTACCTCTGTAACATGAACAATTCTGAGGCCCAGAACTGGGTGATGGGACACTACATTACATGCCCCCTCACAAATTAACTGATGATCAGATCTTGGAACAGAGGCAAAGGACTATAGTTAGCCACGACTGGAGTGTGTCAATGAAAAGCTAGCTACCTAAACGATCTCCATACTAGCACTCCACTAGAAGTGACTCCACACGTAAACTCAAAACAAAACAAAACAAAAAACAGAACGAGAAGATAAGTCAATAAAAAGCCTCCTGAAACTACCACCCCCCACCAAAGCTGAGCTACAGAGCACTGAGGGTGAAGAAAGCAAAAGCCACATAGCTGAATTATTGGAAAGAGCAGCAGAGGAGATTGAAAACAGAGCAATGAGTTGTGTCCAGGGCTTACAGAAAACAAAACTAATCAGACGAGTGATTAGTCTGTCTGACTAATCAGACAGGTGAGAAACAAAACAATCAGGGAACTTAAAGCAGACCCTAATAAGGCAGCTGGATACAAAACATAAATGATCAGTTTAGCAAAGAACCAGAGTCCAAGAAAAGGTTCCAAAAAGAAATCCAAGAGAAGAAGAAAAATAAAAGAAATCCAGGAGATTAAAAAATTATACTGTGGGCAGCAGAAGCTGTGAGGACAGAATATCAGAAAACAGGGATGCATTCAAACACCAATTACTCAGAAACTCCTTAAAGCAACAAGAAAACATGAAAAGTGTATTAAGTAGCTGTTAGATGACACAAAGATTAATTGGAATAACTGAAAATCAGACGACAGCAAAGAAACCATAAAAACCCTGTTTACAGAGATAAGAACAAAATCTTTCTAAATGCTGGGTAAGAATTAAACATACAAATAAGTGAAGCATAAGAAAATTAAATAGCCACAATTTCTTTGCTTTATGTCATACTCAAAATACCACAAGTCCAACACAGAGAGAGAATCTTAAAAGCTGTAAGAGAAAAGCAACAAATCATTTAAAGGGGCAAACCTATAACAATTATAGCAGACTTCTCAACATGAACCTTAAAGGCCAGGAGAGCTTTAAGTGCATTAAGCCCAAAAGATAGATAACAACTTCCAGCCCAAACTGATATATGCTGCAAAACTTTCTCTCAAAAGTAGTGAAGGGGCCAGAGATTTAGCTTAGAGGTTCCAGCACCTGCCTAGCAAGTCCAAGGTCATGAGTTTGATCCCCAGTAACCACATACAACAATACCGGGCGTGGTGACTGATGCCCACCAACAATCAGTACCACACACCATAGTTCAGGGCATGATGGCTCGTGCCTGTCATCCCAGTCCTCGGGAGACAGAGGCAGGAGGATTGCTGAGTTTGAGGCTTGTCCAGGCTACCTAGTGAGCTCAGGGCCAGCCTGAACTACAAAGTGAGGCCTTGTCTCAAGAGAAAAAAAAGAAGTAGTGAAGAAATAATGCACTGTATTTCTGTGACATAGAGAACCTCATGAATTCATGACTACCAAACTAGAACTATGAAAAATTCTCAAGGGTATCCTTAAATGAGACAATGAAGCTAACAAAGCCCAAACATCTAATAGAATGAACAGACCAGGCAGGGTGAGCAGTTAAGCAGAAGGGGGAAGAGGTCAGCAACAGGAAGATCCTAAGAGGAATAGGTCAACATCTTTTGGTAATAACTCTCACTGTGAATGGTCTCAGATTCCCCACTAAACGGCACAGATTGGCAGGATGGATCAAGAAACAAAACCTAATGATATGCACAATATAAAAAGTACTTTCACCCAAAACAAATTCATAGACTAAAAATAGATGGAAAATAATATTCCATGCAACATAAACCCAGAAAAAAGCAAGAGAGGCTATCTTAACTTTAGACCAAGTGGGTTTCAAGCTGAAATTGATCAGAAGAGGCAAAATGTCACTACAAACTGGTTAAGGGAAGAATTCAACGAAAGAGATAACAGTTATAGATATATGTACACCAAACACTGGCACATCCACATCATAAAACAAACACTACTGGACATAAAGAAATCAGATAGGGGCCGAAGGGTTAGCTCAGTGGTTCCGGCGCCTGCCTCGCAAGCGTAAGGTCCTGAGTTCGATCCCCGGTAACCACATAATGCTGGGTGTGGAGACATGCCCACCAATAATCAACACCGCATACCACAATGCCAGACGTGGTGGCTCACACCTGTCATCCCAGCCCTCGGGAGGCAGAGACAGGAGGATTGCTGAGTTCGCGGCGGCTTGCCTGGACACCATAGTGAGCTCAGGGCCAGCCTGAACTACAAAGCGAGACCCTGTCTCAAAAGCAAAAAAAAAAAAAAAAAAAAAGAAAGAAATCAGACAAACAGCAACACAATTATAATAGGGACCTCAGTACTCCATTGGCACAGACAACTAGACAAAATAAAGTAACAAAGGAATATCAGAATTGAACCAAACCTTTGAGCAAGTGGACTTAATAGATACCCATAGAGTCTTACCCAGAATATACTTCTTCTAAATAATAGACCGCATGCTAGCCCATAAAGCAGACTTAAATAAATGTAAATGAATTGAAATTATCCTATGTATATTATCAGATCAAAGAAAGTAGAAATCAATGACAAAAAATACAGAAATTATACAAACATGGAAATTTACACATTCCTCCTAGCTTGAGCCACTGTGATGTACAAGCATGACTGTCTCATCAGATGGCTTCAGCTACCAGTGATTAGCTATTTAATAGACAATGGAATTCAAATCAGAGCCATCCAGCAAGGAGATACAAAAATTAAGGTCCTGTCATAAATGTGTTAAACAATACCCTCTTGAACAATCAGTGGGTCACAGGAGAAACCAAGGAAGAAATTAGCTCCTAGAATCAAATGATAAATGCCAGTACAACATAACAGAACTTACAGGACACAACTAAGGGAGTCCTAAGAGGGACGTTTTTAGTGGTGAGTGCCCATATCACAAAAACAGTGAGCCCAAATAAATAACAAGGTCCTAAAAAAAATAATTCAAATCCAAAACTAATAGAAGGAAGGGAATTATAAAGAAAGAAATGGATGAAAATGAGACTAAAACACATAAAGAATCCATACATCAAAAATTTGTTCTTGGATAAAGAAAATGACACACTTACCCCAAAAAAGAAAGAAAAGACCAAATCAGTCCAATTAGAAATGAAAAAGGCAAAATCACAATTAAGTCTGCCAAAATTCAGAAAATTGTATTCTAATACAATAGAGATTTGAGAAGAAATGGATAATTCCAAATATACATTAATTATCAAAACTGAATCTTGATAGACCTTGAATAACTCAGTAACAGGCAATGAAACTGAAGCAGTAAAATAATAATATTAAATCTACCAACAAAGAAAAGCCCAGGTTCCAATGGTTTCACTCCCAAATTCTACAAGAACTTCAGAGATGATCTAATGTCAATAATCTTCAAATTCTTTAATGAATTTGAAAGGGAAGAAATAGTCCTTAAGTCATTTCCGGAAGGTAGCATTTCATTGATTCCAAAAACTAGAAAAGAACTCAAACAAAAGAAAAGAACTATAGATCAACCAATCTCTTTAATGAAGATGGATGAAACATCCTTAAGAAGTTATACTGAGTGCTGGGGATTTAGCTCAGTGGTTCCGGCGTCGGCCTCACAAGTGCAAGGTCCTGAGTTCAAGTCCTGGTGGACCACATACCACAGGGCCAGGCGTGGTGGCTTACTCCTATAATCGCAGCACTTGGGAGGCAGAGGCAGGGGGATTGCTGTGAGTTTGAGGACAGCCAGGGCTACTGAGACCCTGTCTCAAAAAAAAAGTTATCTGACACACAAAATGCAACAAATAATAAAAAAGATCATACTTCATGATCAAGTAGGCTTCATCCCAGGAATGTGGGGATATTTCAACATATACAAATTAATAAATATATCATGTAAACAGAAACTGAAAAAAATCACATGCTTATCTCATTAGATGCAGAAAAAGCCTTTAATAAAATATAACATTAAATGATAAAAATCTGAAAAAATAGAAGTCTGCTATTTCAATCAGAAAAAAGCCATTTATGACAAACTGACACCAACAACATATAAAATAGGGAAAAGCTGAAAGCTTTCCCTTTAAAATCAGGAACAAGAGGGGCCGGAGGGTTAGCTCAGTGGTTCCAGCACCTGCTTTGCAAGCGCAAGGTTCTGAATTCAAACCCCGGTAACCACATACAATGCTGGGAATGGAGACTCACGCCCACCAGCAATCAATACCAGATACCACATACCACAGTGCCGGGCGTGGTGGCTCACGCCTGTCATCCCAGCACTCAGGAGGCAGAGGCAGGAGGACTGCTGAGTTCCAGGCTTGCCTGGGCTACATAGTGAGCTCAGAGCCAGTCTGAACTACAAAAGCAAGACCCTGTCTCAAAAAAGAAAAAAAAAATCAGGAACAAGATGAGGATGTCCACTCTCACCACTACTGGTTTTTGTTTTGTTTTCAGTACTAGAAATCGAACTTAGGTCCTGATGCTTCCAAGAGGGGCACAGATCAAATCCCAATCCACACTATTATTCAATACAATCCTAGATATATTAGCCAGAGAAATCAGGCAAGAGAGAGATTAAAAGAGAAATAACTAAGAAAGAAAAAAGTCAAATTATCATTGTTTGCAAATGATATGTTTCTCCAAATGAAGATCCAAAAATTCCACCAAAGGACTTCTAGAATAACCAAATTCAGTACGTTGCAGGATACAAGGCTGACACACAAAATCAATGGCATCCATACACCAATAATGAACTCATTAAAAAAGAAATTAGGAAGACAGTATCATTCCCGAAAGCAACAAGAAATATTAAATACTTAGGAATTAACCTAACCCAGAAAATGACACTTCTACAACAGAACTACAGCACTCTGAAAAAGAAGCTCAATGAGGTCAGAAAATGGAAGCATACCCTCTTTTCCTGGATAGGTAGCTGAATATAATAAAAATGCCAAATTTCCAAAACTAACTGGAAGATATAACAAAGTCCCAATCAAAATACCACCAGTGTTCTTCACCAAACAGGAGAAAATAATACTGAAATTCATATAGAATAAGAAGAAACCCAGAATCACAAAAGCAACTCTGAGTAACAAAGCAAAGTAGGAGGCATCAAAATCCTAGACTTCAAGATACATACAAAGCTATACTGATAAAAACAGCATTGTTAAATAATATTGTACTGTTTTGCTTTTTCCTTTGACTACTAGTATGAGAACATGTGCTTATTTGCTTTTTCTTGGTTGAGTCAGTGTTCTGGAGTTGGTTTGTTTTGCCACGCTGGAAATCAAACACAGGGCCTCATGCACAGAACACCTCTACCACAAAATGGCTTTTTGTTGAGTTTGAAGAAGAACCAAAGTGGGGAAAAAAAAAACCCAATTCCTGATTATTAAAGCTGTTTGCTATCCATATATAGCAGGATGACCAGTTTTAAGAATCTAGATTCTGAAATATACTTTTTTTTTTTTTGAGACAGGGTCTCGCTTTGTAGTTCAGGCTGGCCCTGAGCTCACTATGTAGCCCAGACAAGCCTGGAACTCAGCAATCCTCCTGTCTCTGCCTCCCGAGTGCTGGGATGACAGGCGTGAGCCACCATGTCCAGACTTTGTAACATTTAAACCTTATCAACATGAAGAAAACCTCCTCGATTTAAAAAAAAAAAAACTTTGGAAGTTTATGGGAAACTCAAAACAATAAGTATAAGGGAGAAGGATACCGTATACTGTTTAAAAATGAGAAGAAACCTATTTTATTTGGAAAGGCAATATCATAAAATTTTCATTTATTGAAATAAAAGGGACTATTTCAAATGTACTAACTGCTCTATGTCCAAAATTCTATTTTTGAAACCCAGTGTGGAAGCACGTGTCTGCGAGCCCACAATGACACTGCGTTAGTACCTACACCACACCCCCAATCAGGCAGGGTCTCTGGCACAGGGGCTGTTACAGAGGAGACACAGACGGCAAGTCACAGTAGTTACCCAGGAGGAATGCTCCTTCATCTGGTGCTGGTTGCTGTGAGGGCCACTGGCATGGCCACGCCAAAAGCAGTTCTGGCACAGCTGATAGTTGTGGCACTGTTGGCATCGGTACCGGAAGCCCATCATGCTCTCACAGCGGCAATAGGAACACTCCACGGGGTGGAAGACTGGTGGCCCAGGGAGACAGAAGGCAGGGAAGGGAAAAGGAAAGAAACTATGTCATCTGGAGAAGAGTCAATATAGAATAAAAACAAATGTACTATAAAAGCCAACATGGTGACAGAATTAGAACCAAAGAATCAAAGTTGTCTTCTTTTTTGTCACTAAAGTATTTCTGAACGACTATAAAAGTGCTAATAAGAGTGTGCACTTGAAATTAAAACCTTATAATTTGATATAATTTCTTCTAGAGAACAAAACTCTTAAATCAGTCTAGAGCTAACAACAGTCAACATCATTGCAGACAATATTTATAATGCTAATCAATATTTTGGCACTAATAGTAAACAATACACATATATTAATACTCAATCATCAGATGCATTCTGATAACTTTGGTTGAAAATTTATGTCTTTGTGATTTTGTTCTAAGCCTGACAAGAGCTCTTCCTCATATCAGCGGAATATATAAGTAAGTGAAAAAGCAAGAACCACAATGAGGAGGTTCAACTACTAGGACATAAGGACCAGTTAGGTCCTGGTAAAAGCATTTTTTGGTAAAGTGCATCATATAAAAGCTACCTTCTTACATACTATACACTTAGATCTGTAAACCAATATAAACAGGGCAAATACAGGTTAAGAAAGTAAATATCTGCCCTTTTAAACAATAATTTCAATTAACTGGAAAAAAGGGCCAAATCCAAAATACCTAGAAATATCATAATTGTAGAATTTGTTTCTTACTATAAGAATTAAGACATATAAACAAATGTTAATCTGATGGATGAAGTGTCTTATTTCTAGATAATTCAATGATTTCATAACATTCCTGCCTTCAAGGAAAAATAATACCACTAATAATAAAAGACTGTAATCAATAGATAATATGTAACAAAGATACAGTAAAATACTCATATGGATAACATATCTTGACTAAAAAGGTTCTTTCTACCTCTGATAGCAGATACAAAATAAAATTTTTTTTTTTTTTTGAGACAGGGTCTCGCTTTGTAGTTCAGGTTAGCTCTGAGCTCACTATGTAGCCCAGGCAAGCCTCAAACTCAGCAATCCTCCTGCCTCTGCCTCCCGAGTGCTGGGATGACAGGCATGAGCTACCACGCCTGGCGATACAAAATAATTTTGTGAAAATTAACTGTCAAACCACTAAAACACTTAAAGCTACATAAAAACATTGCCTCTAAAGAATGTGTAATACTGTATAATTTAACAATTTAAATCTCTATCAAAAAATTTTGTTAAAAATTTTAGTTGTTTTAGTCTAGTCAAAATATTTTGGTTGGGGGGCCAGAGATTTAACTCAGTGGTTTTGGCACCTGCCTGGCAAGCACCGTGTCCCTGGTTCAATCCCTGGTAACCACATACAACAATATCAGGCGTGGAAACTCACGCCCGCCAGCAATCAGTACCACACACCACAGTGCCGGGCGTGGTGGCTCACAATCCCAGCATTCAGGAGGCAGAGGCAGGAGGATTGCTAAGTTGGAGGCTTGCCTGAGCTAAACAGTGAGCTCAGGGCCAGCCTGAACTGCAAAGTGAGACCCTGTCTCAAAGAAAAATAAAGTTCTGCTCACCGTTCTCAACATGGGCAAGCCTGTGCATGAGAGGTAGCCAGACAAGGCACTGGGGGGGAGGATCAGCCATCATTGTGTCTAAGAACATATTCAGCATTATCTTTTTCTGTAAACAGAAGAAAAACAAATATTATCTTTTAAATATCTCTGAATTTCAAGATTCAATTTAGATTCTTCTTAGTATGAATGCACTGCATATGAAATTTTCCAGCAAAATATTTTAGTTATTACAATCACTACTACACACTGTATTATACATGACTACATAAAAATGAATTTTCATATATAGTATTTTATTTGCATCTTAAGACTACTGTATAAAGTAAGCAAGTTGAGTACTGCTATCTTAATTTGACAGATGAGAAAACAAAGGAACAAAGCATTTCAATAATTGGTAAGATCCTTATCCAAGTCAGACACAGAGCCAGGAACAGAACTCAGAAGTCTGGCTGCCTACTACACTTTAGCATTCCTAGCAGTCTCTGGCACGCAGTGGGCACTTATTACATTGTTGTTGAATAAATGATAAAGCAAAGGCCAAATGCTCTGAGACATTACTTAACAACAACTCATTGACAAAAGAGAAAATAGAAGCTTGGGGTGGTCCCATAACTTGACAAAGTCACGGAGCTAGCCACAAGGGTAAGTAAGAAGTTGAATACTAACACGCCTGTCACAGCAGTTTCTCTGTCTCTCTAGAAAGCATTTGTTCTTTTTAAATAGATACAAAACTTCCATTTTATGGAAACACTGACTCGATTATGTCCTATACTAAGATGTAAGTTAGTTATGTGACGTAGTTAAAACAAATTTTCAGTAATATCACAAATTAACGAATTTTCTTATTTCTGCCAAGTCCCAAAACACCTTTCCACCTCCAAAGGAAAAGGGAAAATGAGCTAAGATAGTGCCATGCAACTTACAGGGGGTCTGTATTGGATTGGAGCCACTTCACACGCCAATCCGAAGCAGAACAGAGATGAAGGGAGTACACAGGACATGCACAGCCCCCAGGCCTCCTCCTCTGTGACAGTATCAGAAGGTGAAGGTGAAGCCTAACAGACACCGAGAGTTCCAGTTCACTCGCACCCAGTGCTACCTACAGGCCATTACAAATGAGTATTTCCCACATGAAATAAAATACTGTCATTTCTTTCAGGGCAGAAAAAGCCAAAATTGAAAGAATTAGGCCAGCCTGGACCACATAGTAAGTTCAAGGTCAACTTGCAACACAGCAAGAATCTGTCTAAAAGAAAAAAATTAAAAAATGTTACATACATTTACCAAGTCTTCATGATGAATGTAATCAATGTGCCACAAACATATACTAATAAAAATGTTTAATAAAAAAAGATAGTATTAGAGCCGGCTAACTTCAAAATAACAGGATTTCTACTACTAATACATTTAACATAAATTAGAAGCAAGGAGTAAAGACACTGTTGGTTTAGGGCAGAGGCTACCGGAACTGTCACCTGTTTCACGTGGCGCCCGCACACACAGAGTATCCCTACCACACTAACCACGAGCCACACAATTCACTCCCCAGAGCTGCCAGAGGAAGGAAGGAAGTGGCTGAGATCTGTACAAGGCCGAGAAGGCAGTCTGGAGTCACCCGTGAGAGTCCCTTCCATACCACTGTGCAGGGGAAAGGGGCACCCACATTTCTGTTGTTTGTGGTCCTCTGCTGGGATCTGGGAGGAATGAGTACACAATACTAAAAGCCAGAACACCACCTAACAGGGAAAACACCTCATACTACAGACATCCAACAGAACCTAAAAGTGCCATAATTACTGAGAAAAAAAGATACTAGCAAGTTTTAGATAGGTCAGCAAAAATTAAACTGTCTAAACTTTTTACTATGAATTTAACATTTCTGTATCTTTAAGTGTTTATTTAACATTTCAAAATGAGGGCCAGGGATTTAGCTCAGTGGTTCTGACACCTGCCTGGCAAGTGCAAGGTCCCGAGTTCAATCCCTGGAGCTACACATTGCAACGCTGGTGGCTCACGCCTGTAATCCCAGCACTCCAGAAGCAGAGGCAGGAGGGTTGCTGTGAGTATGAGGCTGGCTTGGGCTACATAGTCAGATCAGGGCTACCCTGAACTACAATGTAAAACCTTGTCTCAATCAATCAATCAATCTTTAAAAACAATGTTTTCTCTAAAATGTTTTGACTCCAAATAATTGTTTTAAGTCTTTTAAATTATATATAAATATATATAATAAATTGTATATGAATTTTATATATATAAGTATATAAGGATCTTGTGATAAGATCCTTATATATCCTAAAGTTCTCCAAAAGCATGAGGAATGAAAGTAGAGAAGCTATGTCCCAGTCCTGTCTTCCACCAACTCTCTGATTTGAGGAAAACACTGAATAAATCTGGGCTTTAGTTCTCTTAACCTGAAAAACTTAAAGAGTGGTTCTCAAAGTGTGGTCAGGCCTCCTAGGGAAGTCTTAACCATTTTCAGAGTCCATGAGCCAAAACTGCTTTTTTTTTTTCTTTCTGATTTTTGAGACAGGGCCTCAGGCTGGCCCTGAGCTCACTATGTAGCCCAGGCAAGCTTGAAACTCAGCAATCCTCCTGTCTCTGCCTCCCCAGTGCTGGAATTACAGGCGTGAGCCACCATGCCCAGCACTGTAGTATGCTGGTACTGATTGCTGGTAGGCATAAATCACCATGCCCAGTATTGTTGTATGTGGTTGCTGGGGATCAAACCAGGGACCTTGTGCTTGCTAGGCAGGTGCTAGAACCCCTGACCTAAATCTCCGGCCCCAAAACTGCTTTTATAATACTAAGACATGATATGCCTGTCTCAATCTGGTTCACTTGGAAGTATACAGTGGGGTTTTTCCAGATGTACAGGATGCAGCCACATTTATTTGAAAAGGTTATGAAAAGACTTTTCACTCTTACAACTATGGAGCTGTATAAAAGCAGACATTTTCCCCCATACTTTAACCAAAACATCTCACAGATTAACTGCATTAGCAGATATTACAACCCAGCTGTGTTCTGCTGAGCCAAATCTTAGAGATTTGCAAAAATACTATAAAACACTGGCTCTATTTCCTTTTTTTTTTTTTTTTTGAGACAGGGTCTTGCACACCTGGCATTGTGATGTGTGGTTACTGGGGATCAAACTCAGGACCTTGCACTTGCAAAGCAGATGCTGGGACCACTGAGCTAAATCTCTGGCCCACTCTTTCCATTTTTAAAATACCTACTTTTTCATAAACATGTTATTTACATTACATGGGTTTATTTTTCATAAAATATCTATTCTTTTTCACAAAGATGTGATTTATATAAACATTTATCATTGCTACTTTTAATAATTTTGTTATATGAAATTCATTTTAATTTGTAATATGAAAAGACTGACAGGTAAAAGCTACATAAACAAAAGCTCTTTGGAGCTTTCAATAATTTTTTTTTTTTTTTGGAGACAGGGTCTCGCTTTGTAGTTCAGGCTGGCCCTCAGCTCACTATGTAGCCTAGGCAAGCCTCGAACTCAGCAATCCTCCTGCCTCTGCCTCCCGAGTGCTGGGATGACAGGCGTGAGCCACCATGCCCAGCACTGTGGTATGTGGTATTGATTGCTGATAGGTGTGAGTCACCACGCCCAGCATTGTATGTGGTTACCAAGGAACTCAGGACCTTGCGCTTGCAAGGCAAACGCTGGAACCACTGAGCTAAATCTCCAGCCCTCAATAATTTTTTATTTGAAAGCCTGAAACCAAAAAATTTAAAGGTACTATGAAAGAATTCCATTTCTAAAATTCTGTGACTCAGTAAATAACTATGTGAAAGTCAGTTTGTCCTTCATCTTCTATTTTATTTTGATTTTCCTCTTGAGGTGACACATTCTTTGCACTTTTTTCTATTTTTATCGCATAGTAATATTTGTAACAAAAATGATAGTAAAATTTCAAATAATGTACATTCTCAGCTCAATTTTATGTTTGCCTGTTTCCCTCCATACATACAGTAAAATGATGATACAGTAAATGTTTTTACACAACATCTTATTAAACATTGTTTTATAGATGGCATTCACTTCTGATCATTTTAACAGCTGCTTCATCCACTGGGCTACAACACTATGATTTATGTTTTCCTCCATAAAACACTGAGAATGTTACAATTGTTCTATGTGGTCTTCTACTTCTTCCTTAGAAATAAGTGTCTGTTTGCTACCTTAACTCTAACAATTATTATTCTATACACCATTCTCACCTCCCTTCTTCCTTTTTTAAAAAGAGGGTGTGAATCATCCCTTAAGAGAAATACAGTATCACTAAAGATGAAAAATTCAAGCAAAATTATTTGGCAATAGGTTTGCATTACTGCAGTCTCCAACTTTCTCATTTCCAATAAAAACTTCTATTTCCTAATGTGCAACATGAAAATATATCTTATTCTCTGCCCTATCACTTAAGCAATGTATGAGTTTGCTTCAAAAATAGGGGCTTTTTAGTAATGAGGATTGAACCAAGGCCTTGTACTGAGCAACATCCCAGCCCCTTTTAAGTCTTTTGAGACTGGGTCTAAGTTGCCAAACTACCAGATCTGGGCTCAAACTTGTGAGCCCAAGGAGGCTTATCCTCCTACAGTGCTAGGATATAGGCATGTGACATTGTGCCCAGCTAAAACAAGAACAAAGACAGCAGAAAATGGAATTTTAAAATTACAGAAATATTTCATCTGGCAAGGCCAAATATATATTAACTAGAACCCATGCTATAAGGCAGGCTTTCAATTATTGGACCCAAATCATCTCATTTCACAGATTTTGGCCTTGGAAGATGAGAAATTTATGATGATACTATCATGCTGCTATGCTTTTTATGAGATTTTTTTTTTTTTTTTTGAGACAGGGTCTCGCTTTGTAGTTCAGGTTGGCTCTGAGCTCACTATGTAGCCCAGGCAAGCCTTGAACTCAGCAATCTTCCTGTCTCTGCCTCCCAAGTGCTGGGATTACAGGCGTGAGCCACCACACCCAGCACTGTGCTATGTGGTATTAATTGGTGGTGGGCATGAGTCTCCCTGCCCAGCACTGTACATGGTTACCGGGGATCAAACTCAGGACCTTGCGCTTGTGAGGCAGGCGCCAGAACCACTGAGCTAACCCTCCGGCCCAATAAGAGATATTTTTATTACAAAGGAAATACTGTAAAAACTCTTGAAACTCTGAAGTAACTATTTCCCTTACTGCAAAGACCTACTTTTGAGAAAATTATAGGATAATGTAGATTTAAAACCCTGAGGTTACAAATACAATCAGGAGCTTTAAACTTTCAGAATTCTCACGTCATACATGATTTTTAAATAATTTTTTCAGTTTATCCAGAACACTTTTTTTTTTTTTTTTAAACAGTGTCTCACTTTGTAGTTCAGGCTACTGCTGAGCTAACTGTGTAGCCCAAGAAAGCCTCGAACTCAGCCATCCTCCGGAGTGCTGGGATTACAGGTGTGAGTCACCACGCCTGGTATTGTTGTACGTGGTTACCAGGGATCAAACCAGGGACCTTGTACTTCCTAGGCAGGTGCTGGAACCACTGAGCTAAATCTCCAGCCCTGTCCAGAAAATTCTTAATTAGCATCCTTTATTTGCTGGCTGCCAAAGATATAAAGCTGGAGAACTAATGTCCTTCACCTCAAGGCATCCCTGAGCTACATGAAGCAAGCCCAGGCGTGCACATGGGGACAGATTAACCTTCCTCCAAAAGAGTGCAGCACCCAGGAGGAGGGGTATCTTAGCTGGGATGTGAAACATGAGGCCTTCGGTGGACAGAGCTCGGTGGCTGCTCCCATTTCATCTTTCACTGGGCACCAAAAACGTAAATGAAGGCAGGAAGGATGACTATTTTCACTCAGTCTAACTGCAGGTGACTCAGAACAAGAGAAACACAAATCAAAACTCCACTGAGATAACATTTCTCACCTATCAGATTGGCCACAATTCAAAAGCTGAACATAAGGGCAGGTAGCATATGCCAAGGAGAAACAAGCTCCTTCACTCCACCGGGGGAGGCAGTGCAGGCAATGCAGCTCTGAGCTCTGAGGCAGACTGGAGTCTGACAGGAGACTGCGGCCTGCCAGGCTAAGAACAGCCCAGCAAAGGACGTGGCGGGGCCACCTGGGAAAGAAGCTGTGATGGGACGCTGGGAACATCACCCAGCAGGCAGGAAGGAGTTTGTATCTGTTTAAAAAGAAAAACAGAAGCAACAGTAGAGTTGTATTGTGAAACAGGGATTTCAAACCCAAACACACTTATGATTAAAAGGGATAGTAATACAAAAGACCTATCTGAGCAGCAGTCTTCTTTAGGTGCCCACAGACCCACTAAGGGACCAGGTATCTATCAAGGCCCTCTGTTTCCTCTGCTCTTCCCAAAGACTCACAAAAGTGAGCAGCGTCAGATGGGCTGGGAGAGGCCGAGGGGGGCACTGATAGGCAGTGCCAGCAGCAAACAGCAGAGAAGCAGAAGCCCGGCTGCCTTCAGGCGGGGCCACGTGACCACACACGCTGGACTTGCGCTCAGCTCACAGGCTCCAAGAAAGGGAGCCTCTCCTACGGCAGGCAGGCAGTCAGCAAGCACAGCTGGCAATAATCTTTTTTGAGAAAAAAAATCATAGAGCCACCTGTCATTTCTAAGAATTCACTTAATAGGACATTCTCTTCAATAGACAGCGGCTAGAACAATAGTTGGAACAAAAGCTCACTTCTAGGTCTCTACAGTTTTGTTCAAATTAACACCAGCAAAACAGGTCTCATTACCACAGACGCGGCCGGAATAAAAACCATGCTATTCTGATGCACTCCTAAGATCACTATTGATTTTTTCTACCACTAAGAAAAACACCTAGCCAATTAAGCTAACAGTGGCTTAATTAAATACAATCCTTTGCGAATGTGAATTGGTCACAACGGCCTCTTTATGAACTGAGTTTCTTCCATTTATTCAGAGGGATTTGGCAGTTTCATCTACCTTCACAGGCACTGCCTGTGTGACAAGAAATTATTTTTGTCTCATTTCAGTAATTAAAAAAAGATGCAGCATCATCTATTTGTGTATATTTTCCTTTTTAAAAAGGTTATGTAAACACCTGGCTGTTATCTACAAGAAAACACGGAATTCAACTAATATCACGTTTACTCCCCCTGTGCTCTGTGCTCACACTCTTGTGCTTCCAGTAACTTCTCTCCAAGGCCAGGTCACGGCAGACGGGAACGGCACCCCACAAAACAGCAAAAGTGGACCTCGCTCGGCTGAAGTGATCAGAGGAACAGCCGTGACCAAGCTCACGCACATGCTGGACAGGACACCTTGTCACAACTACTGCCTACTTGGTCCCGCTGTAAGAGGCCACGGGCCACGTGAGACGCCTCGATGTCAAGTGAGCGAGATGTAAAGACGTATCTTCAGTCAGTAAGACGTGGCGCTGCTCCACACTGAGACTGCCTGGAAGAAGGGCTGCTATCGCAAGCTGTAAAATCTCCATAACTGAACACCCCTGTCATAACAGAGGCAACTCTCCTCACGCTTTATTAAATGTCCAAGACAACAAGGTTAGAATATTCATAAAATGTCTCAAAGTGGAAAGAAAAGCCATTCTAGCAGATAGCGAGAGGACAGGTTTGTCATCACAAGGTAATTAGAGGGCATCTCCAGGTACAAAATATTCCTGCTATTCTGAAACACAAGCAGCAGTGATACAGTCCTGCCCCGCCTCTTCCTGCCTCCTGTGACTCCGGGGAGGGCGGCGCGAGTCCGGCCAGCGCTGCCTCCCGCAGACCCGCCCGCGCTCCTCCCCCCTCCTGCTCGCTCTGCGGGTGCAGGTCTCCCTTCCGCACGGGCGGCAGCTCTAAATCCCCCGCACGGTAGGCTGGACTGTTCAAACTAAATTAAAAACGGAGAGTTAGAAGACAAAAACAAATGGCAAGCTTCTTTCAAGGAAAACTACAACGCTTCCCTAAAACTCTGAAGTTTGGAGGAAAAATGTATTTACTGACTTCACTGCTTATTTTATTTAACCTTTAAAGCTCTGAAATGAGTTGTTTAGTTTATAAACTCTGAAGAGTAATACTCACCAAACTGTCAACCTAGGCTTGGAGTGTTTTATTAACACTGTAGTATGTTCAGACAATTATATCACAACTTACAACTAGAATTTTTCTCTTATTAAAATTTTTTAAGCATATCAAAGTAGAGACAATACAGTTCATGTCTGTGGGCTAGGACGGGCCGGACTTTATATTGCCTGGAATGGATGTCACTTGTCTTCAGATAACATCAGAATTAGGACACCCCATGAGCCAGCATTAGACCATAAAGCCCCACAAGTGGCTCTAATGACTATGCACTTCTGCTCTGGTGAGAGACAATGCAGGAAAAATCAGCTAGATTTACTCAGGGGCAACTGTGGCAGTGACACTTCGAGATGGCTGTTGTCATGTAAGATGTTTCCTAACACTAAATCATATACCTCCACAGACTTATTTTGGGTTATGAAAAACATGAATAAATGTTTTGAAAAGAATTAAAATTATACTCGAGTAAACCAAAATGTAGAGTAATTCTCTTCATATCTTTTTTTTTTTTTTTTTTTTTTGAGACAGGGTCTCACTTTGTAGTTCAGGTTGGCTCTCAGCTCACTGTGTAGCCCAGGCAAGCCTCAAACTCAGCAATCCTCCTGTCTCTGCCTCCTGAGTGCTGGGATGACGGGTGTGAGCCACCACGCCTGGCACTGTGGGATGTGGTATTGATGGCTGGTGGGCGTGAGTCTCCACACCCAGCATTGTATGTGGTTACTGGGGATTGAACTCCGGACCTTGCGCTTGCGAGGCAGGCACTGGAAACACTGAGCTAAGCCTCCAGCCGTTCCTATCATTTTTAAGAAGCATTTCTGCTATAATGCAACACCTATATTACTGGAGAACATACATGGTACAAAAGTATACATGTAGAAGTTACATGAGGAAAGCAGGCTCTGTGAAGCTCTGTACACAGACCAAACAAAAAGAGAAACATATTGATAACAGCATAATTAACTCTCCACAGACACTTCCCAGAGCCATTGTCAGACAATACCTTTCAGCCTTAAATTTTGATACTTGTTCCCCTATTTGTGCTAAGGCCAATGAAAGTTTCAACATAGGCCAATTTTATCTTATCATACCCAGAGAATAGCTAATTCCCTCAATAAACTATTTTAGCATAGAAGGAAGTGTCTTTACAGATTTTTTTACCCACAGACACAGATTCATCATCAGAATAGAAAATGCTGTAGAAAATGAAGCACCTTACAAATCACCTAAACAGCTACTTCTTTCACTTCCAGTTGTTTCTTTTTTTTGCTGGTTTTTTTTTTTTTGCTTTTTGAGACAGGGTCTCGCGTTGTTAAGGCTGGCCCTGAGCTCACTATGGTGCCCAGGCAAGCCACCGCAAACTCAGCAATCCTCCTGTCTCTGCCTCCCGAGTGCTGGGATTACAGACGTGAGCCACCATGTCCGGCATTGTGGTATGTGGCATTGATTGTTGGTGGGCGTGTCTCCACACCTGGCATTATATGTGGTTACCAGGGATCGAACTCAGGACCTTGTGCTTGTGAGGCAGATGCCGGAACCACTGAGCTAACCCTCCGGCCCTGTTTTGTTTTGTTTTTTGAGACAGGGTCTTGCTGTGTAGCCCAGACTGGCCTCAAACTCACTGCAATCCTCCTGCCTCAGCTTCCTGAGTGGTGGGATGACAAGAATGTACCACCATGCCCGGCACTTCTGCTTGTTTCTTAAGCTGTTCATACTTTTTCTTTAACTGTGATCATCCCAGATTCTTTCTTCATCCAGAACATTTAACATGGTGAGGAAAACCACCTAAGAACCACAGTGCAATTCTACTTTGCTTTGGTATGGTCCTGTTTGATGATGTATGAACCAGAAGAAATGTACATTAAAAAATACAATGTGAGGAACCAAATGTCCAAGGGAAAAGGCACTTTCCAAGAAAAGTCCAAAAAGCACCAAGTTTCATTCTTGCTACATTGAATGTTGTCTGAACAGCCTCTCTCTCCATCTCTCCTTGGTCTTTTCTTTCTCATCATCCCATCAGTAGTTTCCATTTCATCTGAGGTTTCTTGCTATAATCATCTTTAAGACCCAAAGAAAATTCAAGTTTCTCTAGCATGAGAAAAGCTTCTGAAACTTTTCCAAATCTGATATATTTCAAAATGCAGACTGATTTTTTAAATTTTAATCTTTATCAGTACATTATATATACACATCACAATCATGTTCAACAATGAAAATCTGTACCAGTATATGACATGACTTCTCATTTTTTCCCCTTCCTTTCCCCATCCTACCACCCCTGCCCCTATATACATAAGCTTTATTTCCGTTTTTTTACTCATCACATTTTTTCTTCCCCCTCAATACCCCTAAACCCCATCTCCCTTTGAATATTTACTATTTCACAGTATCTATCATGCACTCTAGAACTCATTTACGTTAATCTTTAGTTTCTCATAGCAGAGAAAAAATATGATATTTACACATCTGTGACCTATTTATTTCACTTATGAGTATGTTCTTAAGGTATGTCCATTTGAGTATAAATGACTCAAGATTACCATTTTTATGGCAGAGTAATACTCAATTTTATAAAAAAAAACACATCTTCTTTATCCCATCTAGAGTTGAGATTCCTTAAAAAGCTAGGATTAGAGGTCCCATTTGACCCTACTATTCCCCTGCTGGGGCCATACACAAAAGAATTACAAGATTCATATCACAGTGACATGTGTGCACCCATGTTTATAGCAGCTCAGTTTGTGACACCTAAATCTTGGAAAGAACCCAATGCCCATCAACTCCAAACTGATCTTTTTACAGGAACCTAAAGCAGGTGAAAAGCAACAACTGGGTTGTGAGTTCAAAAGCCTCACAATTATGTATGCCAAAGGGAATCTAAGGAATCCTAGATGACCCTGAGGCTGTGTACACCAGTGGTAGAGACTTGGTAGCGCATTCAAGCCCCTGGGTTCACTGCCAATACCACCAAAAAAAGTCCTACGTGAGATTCTTAGAATGGACAATTATAATTTTTTAAATGTCAATATTTTAAAGTGTGACTTCATATTAGATTCTTACCACAGTTCTCAGACTTTAATTAATTCAAAGATCACTTCAGGTACAGTAGCCCCCAAACTGTCACCTACTTGTCAGATGCTATTCTTCACTGACCCTTCCCATGGGCTCCTTTCCCCTTCAGGGTACTTGCTGACTCAAGAGCAGCATCCCAAGAACTCAACAACATCCAGTCTGGCCTCCAGGAAGTCCTCTGGGAGAAGAGCATGCGCGGATCATCAGTCAGGCCACCCCAAGGTGCTGCGTGCCAACTCTCTGGGCACAGATGCCATGACCAGAGCAGCAGCAGCAGAGCCAGCCGAGGCTCCTCCATCATCAAGGGCACTGTCCTACGTGCAGGACATTCTTTTTTTTTTTTTTTTTTTTTTGCTTTTTTGGAGACAGGGTCTCGCTTTGTAGTTCAGGCTGGCCCTGAGCTCACTATGGTGCCCAGGCAAGCCACCGCGAACTCAGCAATCCTCCTGTCCCTGCCTCCCGAGTGCTGGGATGACAGGCGTGAGCCACCACATCTGGCATTGTGGTATGCGGTGTTGATTGTTGGTGGGCGTGTCTCCACGCCCAGCATTATATGTGGTCCCCGGGGATCGAACTCAGGTCCTTGCGCTTGCAAGGCAGGCGCCAGAACCACTGAGCTAACCCTCCGGCATGATGCAGGACATTCTTGTTCCAGGAGAAGTCTGGACGGCTTATGTTGGAAAGTGCAGTCAGGGGGAAATGCAAGCCATGTTTGATAAGAACGAACTGAAGGATAGAAATATTTTTAATATGCTAAAAGCTGATATTGTCATTTATGCTAAGAAATAAGATAAAAAATAGTGGGCTGAGGCAAATTTGCATAAAACCAATCAGCTGAAGTGTGCAAAACTTTGGGAAGGACATCTTAAAGGTTCCTCTGTTATGAACGTCCTCTTCAGTGCAAAAGCTCAGTGATCTAAACAAACTGTAAACTACTATTTAAAGTCTGAGTTCAAATAAATATGAATTCTTAAAAGGCAGATGTTGCCGGGCGTGGTGGCTCATACCTGTAATCCCAGCACTTGGGAGGCAGAGGCAGGAGGATTGCTGAGTTCAAGACTTGCCTGGGCTACATAGTGAGCTCAGGGCCAGCATGAACCACAAAGCAAGACCCTGTCTAAAAAAAAAAAAAAAAAAAAAAGGCAGATCTCTGTGTTAGTTTATTTATGAATGAAAATACCACAGGTTTTAAAATTTCTCCATTGTATGTTTTAATTTTTTAATTTTACATAAATTCAGATTTACAGAAAGGTTGGAAAAAATTACCAAACAACTTCCATTTCCTAGTAATCCAGCTTCTTGGGTTAACATGGCAGGAGGAAGCTCTTTTACTTGTACAGACCTCAAACTGAATTTCTTGAAAACAAAGCTATTCTCGGGCCAGGGATTTAGCTTGGTGGTGCCATCACCTGCCTTGGAAGTGCAAGGTCCCAAGTTCAATTCTGCAGTACCAAAAAACAAAACAAAACAAAAAACTCCCAAAAAACATAAGACATTCTCCACCATAACTAAATACAAATATCAAAATCAAGAAATTAGCTGGGCGTGGTGGCTCACACCTGTAATCCCAGCACTCGGGAGGCAGAGACAGGAGGATTGCTGAGCTCAAGGCTTGCCTAGGCTACATAGTAAGCTCAGGGCCAGCCTGAACTACAAAGTGAAACCCTGTCTCAAAAAAAAAAAAAAAAAAAAAATCAAGAAATTGACAGAATACTTTATCTATTATTTAACTATAAATTTTGTTCCAATTTTTTTTCATATCTTAGTTGTGTCCTTAATAAAATTGTGGCTAAGCTGCATTCAGTTTTCACATCTATTTATACTTCTTCAATCTGAATAATTCCTTAGTCATCGTCTGCATATATTTTGAGATACTGACATTTTAAAGTGTACAATCCAGTTAGGATACAGAAACCTCTTCATCTAGGTTTGTCTCATGGTCCCCAAGACTAGATCAAGGCCGTGTTCACTTGGCGGTAGGGTCATGGAAAGGACACTATACTTCTCAGTGCATCCAGTATTAGTTTATCTCTTTACTGGTGATAATGTCATATAAGATAGGTTTTGTCAACTATAAAGTTATTGGTTCCTTTGGTGACTATGAGTATCTGCCGGGAAGATAATTTGACACTATGCTAATATCCTATTTCAATTCATTTTTTACCTTTAATTTTAACAGATTTTTTTCTTAATTTCCCACTTTGCAGA
Source organism: Thryonomys swinderianus (assembly GCA_004025085.1). Taxonomy (NCBI): domain Eukaryota; kingdom Metazoa; phylum Chordata; class Mammalia; order Rodentia; family Thryonomyidae; genus Thryonomys; species Thryonomys swinderianus. Next base: position 29,568 of record PVIC010000668.1, on the reverse strand, counting down.
ACTAAGCAAAGCCTTAAGCTTGTCTGAACTAATCTCTACCTTATAACTAATATCTATGAACAAATAAATGCTACATTTAGTATTTATTAAAATGTCAGTATATGCAAACCAAACTCTAGGTGAAGACCAAAAAAGGAAATAAAATCCATCTTCTGTCATGCAAAAGTGGCAGCACACTGAGAGGGATTTTATGCTGGCAGCTGAGAACTGTACAGCATTCTGTGTCTCCAGTGTTTAGGAAAGAGTGATCCAATACTGCTACAGTTTTATGTCAAAATTCCTGTAATTCAGTTTAAAGATTTATTTGGTAAAGTAATATATGTCCAGTGGCAAAAAGCACTAATGTTAAACACTTCTTCAACATTTTTCTTTAAAATATTTCAAACACTATCTCTCTTTTTTTATAAGAAAAGATGTCCCCCATCCCCTAATAAAAAGAGTTCTCAGGTGAACTTTTATTCCCCCTCCCCTTTTTCTCCATCCACCCACCCCACCCGAAAGCTGGTTTTTCTCCCCTACTCAAGATTTGATATCCTAGACGGGAAGTGACCTGGTGAAATCTGTCAGAAGGTAGAAGGACAAATGAAGCTCTTCTAATCCTGGATTCTAAAAAACTGTCCTTACCTGCTGTGGAAAACAGGTGCGGACTGAGTGCTCTGTGTAACCAAAAGATGGCCCTTCAAAGACAGCTGTTGGGAGCTTCAGAACTTCCTTCAGAAACTGGTCAAACTTGCTAAATATCATTAAGCCATTGGAATCTGACATCTGGGAGAAAACATCTATGAGAACAAAACCAAATAAAGTCAAACTATAAGAAATTATCACCTTTTTATAAACGGCTCTAAGTTGTTTGTAACCAGTAAAAAAAGTATCAATAAAAAGTGCCATGACGTTATTACGATTTTTAACTAATTTTGAAACTACTCTCATAAGACTGTCTGGTTATTTTGCTGACAAGGCCTCTGGATCCCATGCACCCAATATTATATCTAAACATTAAGTTAAATAACCTTTGCATGTATGTCCACTTACCTACTCTTTTTGAATACAAATAACTGAATAGCATAACTTTTAATTTTGTTTGTCCCACTGTATTCTAAGAATAATCGAGAACAGCATATCTTTATCCCTTAGTATCTTTATATAAGCCATATGCATATCTGAGTGTATATTTAACATACTGGGGGTAAGGTATAAAATTATACTCTACTTGTATATTTATGAACTAATGTAATTGTATACCCATAAAGGGTTGAATATGACAGGAACATAGAGACTTTGTAAGTATTTAGTGAGCTCCAAAGTAGAATTAAAAACAAGGCTTATAAACTTTTTTATACCAAGATACTCTGACACTATAGAATCCTATTTTTTGTTGTTGTTGTTGAGACAGGGTCTCGCTTTGTAGTTCAGGCTGGCCCTGAGCTCACTATGGAGCCCAGGCAAGCCTCGAACTCAGCAATCCTCCTGTCTCTGCCTCCTGAGTGCTGGGATTACAGGCGTGAGCCACCATGCCCGGCACTGTGTATGTGGTATTAATGGCTGGTGAGCGTGAGTCGCCACACCCAGCATTCTATGTGGTCACTGGGATTGAACTGCGAGGCAGGCACCGGAACCACTGAGCTAAATCTCCAGCCCAGAATCCTATTTTTTATATACAAAGTCTAGTTGACCAGATGGGAAAGAAATTTCCAATATATTACTATTTCTTTACTTTAACACAAAGTTTATATTTTACTTATTGCTCTCTTTTCTTCCAGTAAAAAAAAATGTGACAAGGAAACATGTCCTATACATTTCTTCAAACTGAGCTTTCTTATAAGATAATGAATTAAAAAGATAATGAATTAAATATTCTCAGAAAATCATTTCGTGAGGCCTTTTACTCACAGTATTTTAAAAATTGATATATATATTCAGAGAGGAAAGGCATATGAGAAATCTTTATCTATATAATAAATGTACAGAATATACCTGTGTATATTATTCTTTAGGTTTAATTTGGGAATTCACACTGAAACACTAAGTGAAGACAAAAATATTTTAAATATACTAATCTAAAAAGGATAAAATGTTACATTATTACTCCATAGAGTAATTTTTAAGGCATAAGAAAACAGGATATTTAGGGATAAGGATGTAGCCCAGTGGTGCCATGCCAGCTTTGCAAGTGTAAGGTCCTGAGTTTAATTCCTAGTAACCTCCCCCAAAACAGAAAACAGGATATTATTAAAGAAATGAAAATCTTCAGTATATCCTCACAACTGCTCCTACTTTGCGGTTGAAAGGAAAAATATTATCTAACAATATTATGAATTGGAGGCAGTGGAAATTCAATGAGGCTGTATAGTTTAGTGGAAAATATAGTTTAGTGGAAAATAAAATTTATTATTTAAAAAAATACCAACTAAGTTTCTGCTATGTGGTCCAACCACCAGGCACTACGCCAGATATTCTTTTTTTTTTTTTTGAGACAGGGTCTCACTTTGTAGTTCAGCTGGCTCTGAGCTCACTATGTAGCCCAGGCAAGCCTTGAACTCAGCAATCCTCCTGTCTCTGCCTCCCGAGTGCTGGGATTACTGGTGTGAGCCACCACGCCCGGCATTGTGGTATGCGGTGTTGATTGTTGGTGGGCATGAGTCTCCACGCCCAGCACTATATGTGGTTACCGGGGATTGAACTCAGGACCTTGGGCTTGTGCGGCAGGTGCCAGAACCACTGAGCTAACCCTCCAGCCCTACACCAGATATTCTTAAGCACAACAGAGTGGTATGATACATAGTTCTTATCGCCAACAAACTTTACCACAGCTGAAAAACAAGCTCCTGATGAACCAGAGAACTGTGAGTTATACTGACTAATTCAAAAGGAAGAGAAGAGGCAAAAGATACTGTTACTAACCCTTACCATGGGCTAGGCACTAGACTGTATCAGCCAGTAGTCATTCAATATTCATTATCTTCCACTTCCTTAGCAACAGAACACTAATTTCATTTTATGTAGCACTGCTCCTAACAGAGTAAATTTCCTAGCTCCCTCTTAGCAAGATACTGTCATATGACTACAAACTGGCTGATGAGACATAAGCAGAAGAGTTACGAGATTTTTCAGAAAAACTAAAGAAAGCAAACTGCCAAAAGATAGGCCCCTTTTCCCTTATCCTCTTCTTCCTTGGTCCATATGGAATCCAGCTATGACTACAGAAGATACAGCTGCCACTTTAGAGTATGTGGCAATCTCCACCTTCACAAGAAATCATGCAACAGAGAGGTAGAAAAGAAAAATACTGGGGTTTCAGAAGAGCATATGGTTTCCAAAATAGCTTGAACTACATACCTCTAGATTTCTTGTATGTAAGAAAAAAATTAGGGCCGGAGGGTTAGCTCAGTGGTTCCGGCGCCTGCCTTGCAAGCGCAAGGTCCTGAGTTCGATCCCCGGTAACCACATATAATGCTGGGTGTGGAGACATACACCACCGACAATCAACACCGCCTACCACAGTGCTGGACGTGGTGGCTCACGCCTGTAATCCCAGCACTCGGGAGGCAGAGACAGGAGGATTGCTGAGGATTCGCGGCGGCTTGCCTGGGCACCATAGTGAGCTCAGGGCCAGCCTGAACTACAAAGCGAGACCCTGTCTCAAAAAGCAAAAAAAAGAAAAAAAAGAAAAAAATTAAACTTCATCTTTAAGACATTATCTTGGGTTTCTAAGAATACACCGTAATGTACACCTCTAATCTCAGCACTTTGGGAGTCTGAGACAGAAAAACTGAAAGTTGTGCCTGGGCAACTTAGCAGGACTGTCTCAAAATATTAAAAAAGCTTAAATTAAGGACAGGGGAAGCTGGGATGTAGCTCAGTGGTAGAGTACCCTAGGTTAAAGACTAGAGCCACAAAAAAATAAATAAATAAATAAATAAATAAATAAATAAATAAATAAATAAATAAATAAATAAGGTTAATTTACTGAAGATTAAAAAGTTAGCAGCTGGGCCGGAGATTTTGCTCAGTGGTTCCAGCACCTGCCTTGCAAGCGCAAAATCCTGAGTTCGATCCCAGTTACCACACAGAATGCTGGGCATGGCGACTCACGCCCACCAGCCATCAATACCACACACCACAGTGCCGGGCATGGAGGCTCACGCCTATAATCCCAGCACTCGGGAGGCAAAGACAGGAGGATTGCTGAGTTCGCGGCGGCTTGCCTGGGCACCATAGTGAGCTCAGGGCCAGCCTGAACTACAAAAGCGAGACCCTGACTCAAAAGCAAAAAAAAAAAAAGAATTTGAAAATAAGCATAATAAAGAGACCCATTATGAAACAGGAACCACAAATATTTTTTAAAAAGGCTAAAAAAAGGTGTAGTTATGTTTACTCTACTTAAACAGCATAGCTCTAGATGAGGAACAATAGATAAATACAGAAGGCAAACTGAAGAACTCATAGATTTAAAGAAATTGAACCATATGTGTGACATTAATAGATAAAGAAGACAAGTAGATTCAACAGTCAGAAAAGGAATTGTCAGGAATGCTTAAAAAGACAGGAATCTAGGCCTTGAAAACTGGAGTTTGGAATAATAAAATGAAAACAGACTGGAGCAGGATGAAAGTCATAACTAGAGAAGAGAAGGGACACAAGTCCTGAGAAAGGAACATGTTGGTTTATCTGTTCCTGGTGGTAAACAGGAAGCAGGGAACTGAGGAGAACTTTCTGACTATGAAATCAAGATGGGTTAAGAATGTTCTTGCTGGCCGGGGATATGGCCCAGTGGTTCTAGAGTCTGCCTGGCAAGTGTAAGGTCCTGAGTTCAATCCCTGATAACCACCTACCACAATCCTGGGTGTGGTGGCTCACGCCTGTAATCCCAGCACTCAAGAGGCAGAGGCAGGAGGATTGCTATGAGTTCAAGGCTTGCCTGGGCACATAATGATCTCAGGACCAGCCTGAACTACAAAGCGAGACTGTCTCAAAAAAAAAAAAAAGAATTCCAGTCCTTTTGCACACTGTAACTTGAGTATTTCTAATAACCTTTTACGTTCATCCTTGCCTCTTTCTTCCTTTTGCCTGGAATGTGTATGTGAAGCCTAGGGCATACATCCTCTTACCCTAAGAAAAAAGCCACACAGCAGAGCAGAAAGGCAGGAAGAACTGGAGTCTTTCAGTAACCTCAGGCTATGATGTCAACTTTGAATTTAATAACCTTTGGACTTCACATTAGAAAAAATAAATTCCAATGTAATTAGCTCAGTTTTCTGTGCTAATCAATGTATTCAGAGCTAATAAACTAAAAAATAATTAACTTTAGCCACTAATGGTGGAAGTTTTCAGGACCATAGACTTTAGCTACTATTATATATATATGTATATATATATATATATATATATATGAACAACAATCACACAAAGATGTATGTATAGACTCCTATCAACAATCTTATTTCTGTAGAGTATTAAAAGGGAGTATCTAGATTGTGAAATGATTAACCACACCAAAAAAGTATTATTTTCAATTATACCTAGTCATTTGAATAGATTTTAAGTGATAAGATTTTTAATTCATAAAAACGGAGTTATACAAATGGATACACCTGGAGGGCACACTAATAAGTGAAATAAATAGATTACAGATATGCAAATACCAGATCTTTTCTTTGATATGAGCACCTATAGATGTAAATGAGTTCTAGAATATATGATAGTTTTTGTAAAATAGTCAATTTCCAAAGGGAATTTGGTGTGGGAACATAATGAAGGGAAGGAATAAATATGATTCCAAAAGAAAATAAAAGAGCATGTATATAGGAGGTGGGGGTAGGGGTGGGCAGGGATGTGGGTAAAAAAATTAACTTGTGTCATATACAATTCCCCAATGTTGTGCGTGATTGTGAGCTGTATATAAAATGTACCAGTAAAGAATTCAATTTTTAAAAAAGAAGTTATAATGCATTAAGTTCCTGTTATGAGAGAACAAGCAGAAGCATGTGTATTTAATAGGAAATAACTATAGCTAGGTCCAGAAAATGAAAGCATAGTAAAGTAACTCCTTTCCTCCTCCTCTCCCTCCTCCTCCTCCTTCTCTTTTTATTTTTTGTACCAGAGATCAAACTCAGGATCTTCCACTTACAAGGCAGATGCCAGAATCACAGAACCAAATCCCTGTTCCTCAAACTCATTAAAATTACTGCTTGAGTTACTAGGTTAACACAATGTTTTTTAGGCTAAGTTTCTCTTATTTATAAGAAAAATGGTGCAAAATGATTACTAATTCTTAAATGAAACAAAATAATGAGTCTAAGTGTGATATACTACAAATAAGATCTTAGCAAAGAAGAAAATGAGACAATAAAATGTAATAAAAACATTTCTAAAAATTAGGGTTGAGGGTATAGCTCAGTGGTAGAAAAAGCTTAGCATGTTCAAGGCTCTGGATTTGATCTCCATCCTCATCCCCCTAACACTCTTCTAATTAAAGCCCTAACTAGTGCTGGTCAACCTTTTAGAGCTTCCAATGATACAAACAGCCTGCTGTGGCACATGTGTCGTAAGTTTGCCACCACTGCCCTTCTGGCCTTATGGGACTAAATTACTTCCCAGATCAGTTGCTATTTTCCCCTAAATACTCTACTGATGCCCTTTTGAAAGAAGGTATACCAACTACCTAATAGTGATTTACAGCTTTTTTTTTTTTTTGAGACAGAGTCTCGCTTTGCAGTTCGGGCTGGCTCTGAGCTCACTATGTAGCCCAGGCAAGCCTTGAACTCAACAATCCTCCTGTCTCTGCCTCCCAAGTGCTGGACTTACAGGCATGAGCCATCATGCCAGGCAACTAGCTTTTTTTTTTTTTTTTTTTTTTTTTTTTTGCGGTACCAGGGATCAAACTTCGGCCCTTGTGCATCCAAGGTTGGCACAGTACCACTTGAGCTAAATCCCCAGCACAACTAGCTTTTTTAAGTAAGCCAACAAGAAGGCCCTTAAGTAGGTATGCGTAATTTTTAAAATATTCTATTTGTGTTACGGGCAAAATAATGCTATTAATCTACCATGTTCACATGTTTTCTTCTTCCTAGTGGTAACACTGTTGGACTCACTGGTGGATCTAGCCGTGTCCTTTTCCCTTTGACTGCCACATGACCAACCCCACGCTTCTGCAAGGTGTTGGGCCCATTCAGACTCAACAGCCAGGTCGACAGGTGAAGCACAGTTTCCTTTCATGTTACCTTTCCCGCATATGACTCACTCTGGTCATCTTTCAACCAAGTGAACATTTTAACCCAGAAAATATGTACGTGTCTGTATGTTTGTAATACCTACACACACAACTAAATCCAAGTGTATGTGCTACCCTCCAACTCATTAAAATTCCGTGTCCTTCATGAAGTCAGAATGAGGCTGGAGGCAGGACACCCGGATGTCTGACACTTCTGATTCAGTCCCTCTCTTCAGCCCCACAAAACCTCCAGACCTCCCTTGGCTTTTGTTTCCCTTTTTCTTCTTCTTTTTTCCCCTCATTCATAAAATGCAAATATGAAGTGCTATTTCTTACTTGCTTCCAGTTCTAAAGTATTTTGGTTATTTGAGAAATGGAAACTTGGGCATCACTCATTGAGATTGAAAAGCTGCTGAAGTCCGTCTACTGAAGAAGACAGTGGGCAAGAACTAGGGATGATTCGCATGAAGAGAGACTTACATGACCATAGCAAAAGGGGTTAAATTTTGAACATGTTGAGTGTTTAACTGTATCTTCGAGGGGAGGCCTGTGACACTGTTAATTAATGTCAAGGAAGCAAACTGAGATGTCAGAAAGAACAGTCAACTATGGGCAAAAACAGAATCTCAGATCATGTTTTTTCTCTGACTGCTCAAACTGTGATCTCTCAAAAACACATAAGTAAGTAATACAAATTAATACTATTATACAACCATTGTACTTATAACCCAGAGAAAATCTCTATTAGCATTTTGTTATATTTCTTATTTTTCTGTGTGTACAATAAATTTTTGTTAAAAACCACATGACATTATTGCATTTCATCTGTAACATATTGTGAAGGCACTGTGTTCAATCATGTGGGTGTCCCCAAAACTTCATTACGCTCTTCCTTTTGGATACTAAACTGATTCAAGTTCTCATATATTACTGTTTCAAGAAATAGACCTAAAACTTAAACTGGACACAGCGGGGCCAGCCTGCAGTTCCAGCTACTCAGGAGGCCAGGAAGGAGGATTGCTTGACCCCAGGGATTCATGGCCAGGCACAGTAACATAATGAGATGCCAATCTCAAATAAGCAAAACAATCCTAAATCTTTTTTTTTTTTTCTTTTGAGACAGGGTCTTGCTTTGTAGTTCAGGCTGGCTCTGAGCTCACCATGTAGTCCAGGCAAGCCTCAAACTCAGCAATCCTCCTGCCTCTGCCTCCTGAGTGCTGGGATTACAGGCGTGAGCCACCACGCCTGGCACTGTGGCATGTGGCGTTGATTGCTGGTGGGTGTGAGTCTCCACGCCCAGCATTGTATGTGGTTACCAGGATCGAACTCAGGACCTTGCGCTTCCAAGGCAGGTGCTGGAACCACTGAGCTAACCCTCTGGCCCAAACAATCCTAAATCTTGAAGTATATCTCTGATTATTCTTCAGGTTAAATTCTAGAAATGGACTGACTAAATGGATATGAGTATTTTCACAGCCCTTTCCATATATCTGATGTATTACTCTTCAAAATGGTAGCACTAGTTTTTAAATGAATTACAAAGGAATTTTATCAATCATTATCTTTCAGTGCAAACCATTACAAGTTTGAAGGTTAGATTTCTTAGAAAACAGACAATATAAACCACTGGGTTAAATTAAGTATGGTTTAATAAATAATGGACATTACAGTCTGCAAATTCTGTTCTCACGATTTGTACTTCTGATTTCTAACATTACTGAACTTTATTTTGCTTTTAATTAAATTTTGTATGCCTCATATAAATCACTTGTATTTAGAATTCTGTGGTAAGTTACTATTCAACATAGGATACAATGGGTACAACAAGGAACTATTTCTATAAATGAATGACACATGGAGAAAAATGGTCTTAAGACAAATCTGAAACATATAATTAACCCACAGCTACTACAGATTGATCCTGAGGAATAGATGCATTTTTAAAGTGATTATAAAATACCAATTTGTTGCCAGTCCTATAAGAAATTTTGTCCCGCTTTGAAAATTTTGTTTTTTTATTACAAATACTTATATGTTTACAAATAAAAGTTAATATATTTTTTTTATTTTCTTCTTCTTCTTTTTTTTTTTTTCTGGCAGTACTGGGGACTGAACTCAGGTTCTTGTGTTTCCAAGGTAGGCATGGTACCACTTGAGCTAAATCCCCAGCCCGTTATTTTACTTTCTTAAAAAATAAAAAATGTATGAACCCTAAAGACCCTTGAGTAGTACATATTAAACTAAAATGAAACAGAAAAAAGAAAACATTAACTAAAATGAGTTGGTAGTAGCTGTAGGTTAAGGAACTAAAAGCACAAATATTTAAGTCATTTCAAACATTACCGTGACATTAAAATAAAACATCAAATAAAAAAGATACAGAAATATTTAAAAAATTTTAAATTTAAAATTCTGAAAGGTTAAAAAAATACAAAAAAGCCGGGCATGGTGGCTCACGCCTGTAATCCCAGCACTTGGGAGGCAGAGACAGGAGGATTGCTGAGTTCGAGGCTTGCCTGGGCTACATAGTGAGCGCAGAGCCAGCCTGAACTACAAAGCGAGACCCTGTCTCAAAAAAAAAACAAAAACAAAAACAAAAAAAAAATACAAAAAAGTAAAATGCTAATGCATAGCCCATGTATTAGAAAACCTAATATACTAATAGAGATAACAATACAGAATGCATTTAATAGGATGGGGTTTGAACAGGTAGCAAAAACTAAAGCAATGGAATAATACACAGAAGAAAGTAAAAAAATGAACTACTATGTGATGGTATAATCCACTGCTATCACTAATTTTAGCTGTATTCAGCTACTTCAACTAAATAGGACACAGAAACCAAGGGGCAAAGGGTCTCACAATAGTCAAAACTGACAACAGTGGATTTCAAGTGTGTCTCTCATAATGGAGTAATCATTTTAAATTGTTATCATAAATAAAATACTAAGAAATCCATATTTTCTATCAGTATGAAAAGAAATCAGAAGCAAGGAGAGATTTCCAGGGCTGGTACACAAACAATGTCATCACATTAGCTAGGTGATAAGAACATCCCCCCAAACACATACAGTAAAACAAATTAACAACTAAAAAAGCATACTATCGGGAGGCAGAGGCAGGAGGATTGCTGAGTTCCAGGTTTGCCTGGGCTACATAGTGAGCTCAGGACCAGCCTGAACTACAAAGTGAGACCCTGTCTCAAAAAAAAAAAAAAAAAAAAAAAAAGCATACTAAAACTGATCCTTGAAGGATATAAGTTTCAGCTGCTAGGGTCACTTACACAAGGATTTCTTATTGTTTTTATTTTTGAAGATTTGTGACAATTTTTTAAAAATACCCCGAAAATTAAGAAATGTATGTCATGAATGTATAAAATATACCTAGATAAGACTATCTGGTCAATTATACCATAAGATGTATGGAGATTATAAAAAGTTAAAATTTAGCGGCTGGAGATTTAGCTCAATGGTTCCAGCGCCTGCCTCGCAAATGCAAGGTCCTGAGTTTGATCCCCGTAACCACATACAAAAATGCTGGGCAGGGCCGGAGGGTTAGCTCAGTGGTTCCGGTGCCTGCCTCGCAAGCGCAAGGACCTGAGTTCGATCCCCAGTAACCACATATAATGCTGGGCGTGGAGACACGCCCACCAACAATCAACACTGCATACCACAGTGCCAGGCATGGTGGCTCACGCCTGTAATCCCAGCACTCTGGAGGCAGAGGCAAGAGGATTGCTGTGAATTCGAGACTAGGCTGGGCTACATACTGAACTCAGGGCCAGCCTGAACTACAAAGCAAGACTCTGTCTCAAAAAAAAAAAAAAAATAGATTTCCACCAAGAGTAGCTAAGTTTTGGGACAGTCAAAATTATTTGTGGATTTTCTACTGGGAATATCCAGCTCTCCTTTAACCTGGTGTTGTTCAAGGGTCAACTACTGTCTCAGAATATAAGAAGGAACTATATACAACTACCCCTACTCCTAAATGCATTGTACAGTATCACTAGGAGGGAGGGAGGGAGAAGGAGGAAAGAAATTGTACGGTATACAAAAAGTGTAAAACTATATGCCAATGTTTGGGATATTACAGGTAGTAATTATCTGATTACTGAATAAATAAAAGGATAAGCAGCAAAATTAAATGGTGAAATTCATCCTTTGATTTTAACCGTGTTCTTATAGTCTCTGGTGAAGAGTAAAATGTTAAAAAACAAAAAATAATAACAACAATAACCTAAGGGAAAGATAACTGCAAAGATAATTGGGGTGAGGTGGGAGAACAAGCCACTAATTTCTAAACTGCTGAGCCTGACCCTAAGAACCAAGGAACAGCTTAACATCAGCAAATACTACCTAATAAAGAATGGAGTTAAAAGCTTAACTTGACCAAACTGTTAAAAGAAATGCAATTTATTTTCTAAGAGCACTCAATATAATCATCTTCAAGCATAATCTTAACAATATGGAAAACACTTCTAATGGCTTTTTAAATGTCAGCCTTACTGCTATAAACTTAATAAATCAACCAACTTTTCCATCTGAACAGTAGGTGGCGTAACTCACAAACTCTGAGCTGGCTGCTGCAAAGTAATAAATACATAATACTAAAAGTTCAACATAGGATCATCCAAATTTCCGAAAACATTCATTTAAAACTGTTTAACAGTGCTCATTTGAAGATAAAATTTTTCAAATAATACGTGAATACTTACATCTCAATTTGTCCAGCATTTTTCCACCACACATGGTTGCTAACATAGCCTTAACTGAAAATACCGTCAATTTGCCTCGGCCCTCACTGCAAAATAAATATTAGAAATAATTGCCTTCTGGAACCACAAAAACAGTCAATATATCACTTCATATTGGGCAACCAGTATGATGAAACTCCAATAAACTCCTGCTGTTACAGGTTACAATTTTACCACATTTAGAGACCCTAGATTTTGTCTCTCACCTGTGCTAAGTAAAGAATGTCGAACCTAACCTGAATTACCTGGAAATGCGTTTTTAGGTCAGTCTGTAAAGTAATTTCTAGTGGCTTTGGAGACAAAGGGAAAGCGGATGAACTTGAATTATTTCTTATTAATTAAACCCTCTATACTCACATCTGAAGTACTTTTGGATGGGATGACTTGGTTTGAGTAATTCATAAATGTGTTCCTTATACCAGGGCACTGTAACAAGCCTACTGTTATATACTAAACAATCAGGTTCACATGGCTATGAAGATTGTACAATACATTCATCTTTGTTTTCATTGTAACAACCTTTGTATCATCATGTAGGTATTTATTCTAAGTTTAATAACATCTCTTTCAGACCTTCTCAGACACCACCGTGAGAAAGGAAAGGAAAGGGACATTAACATCGACTGCTTTTTATAAAATGGAAAGATGAAAAGAAAAACATAAATGAATTAACCAAAGAAATCATACCACCCATCAACAGACCCAAGACAAGACCACCAAGGCTTTCTGACCCACATTCATTGCTCTGTCTTTTCCATCATGCCCTGGTTCACTGAAAATGAAATTCCCTTGAAAATTGTTAAAATTAGTGTATATGTATAACATATGTATACGTACATGTACATGTATATGTATAACAGCTGTCTGTGTTACTCTTGTGCTCACAGTTTCATAGCAACTTAGAGTAAAATACCTTTGCAGTAACAGGAACTATATCATCTTGGTTTTCTCATTTTTTCCCCCCATACCAGGGATCTCATCTTTTGAGAAGCTAATGTCCTCCCATTTATATTCACTGATATCCTAAGAGAGTGCCTTCAGTTTCCAAACCTTCCTTGCTCAGAGAAAGACCACTATATTTCATTACATTTATTCATAAAACAGAAAACTCTATAGTCAGGTAAATAAAATTAGGACAGGCTTTTATTTTTTGTTTTGTTTTTGTTTTTTGAGACAGGTTCTCACTGTGTAGTTTAGGCTGGCCTTGAACTCACTATGTAGCCCAGGCTGGCCTCAAACCCATGGTGATCCTCCTGCCTCAGCCTCCCCAGTGCTGGGATTACAGGCGTGAGTCACCATGCACAGCATTGTGGTATGTGGTGCTGATTGCTGGTAGGCATGAGCCACCATGCCTGCTATTGTTGCATCTGGTTACCAGGGACTAAACTCAGGACCTTGCCCTTGCTAGGCAGGCGCTGGAACCACTAAGCTAAATCTCCAGCCCCTAGATGGGGTTTTTAAAAAATATAGTTCTTCAGAAATAAAGACATTTTGCATATGGTGCTATACAGCACCTAGATAGTATGAGGAATATTCCTATGTCAAATAGCCAGTGTATAAGCCAAGTATGATGGTACACATGTATAACTCCAGCACTTGGGAGGATGAGGCAGGAGGATTGCCCCAAGTTTGAGGCCAACCTGGGCTACAGTGAGTTCAAGATCAGTCTGAACTACATAGTGAGACACTGTCTCAAACACAAAACAAAGTAAGAATAAGAAATAATTATATGAGGGGCCAAGGAAGCAAAAGGGCCCAAGTTCAATCCCCAGTATCACACACAAAAAAAAAGAATATATGAAAGATAAAGAATTATAAAACAGAATAAAATTTTAAAAACCAACCAAGGTACAGAAGAAAATAATTTTTAGAACATTAACTAGCAATTATGTTAACAGAAAATGATATTCTCACATATTTACTTGTGCACATATAAATCACCTATAAAAGGATATCAAGTCAATAACAACACTGGTTTTCTCCATAATAAGAATACTCAACCTCAGCCTAAAAAGAAGAAATACAAGTACGTACTATTTGCAATGGGCATGGCTGCACATACCTGTAATCCTTGCACTGAAGGAGGCTGAGTCAGGAGAATCCCAAGTTGGAGTCCTACCTAAACAACTTAGTGAGATCTTGCTTTAAAAGATAAAGTAAAAGAGGCCAAAGATATAGCTCAGTGGTGGAGAGCACCTGAATTATTTTGATTCCTAGCACCACCAAAAAGGGAAACACTTTCATTGGTAAATATTAAAAGTGTCTATACTAGAAGTATCCCAAATTAATAATCTAAACTTGCAAATTGAGACACCAGATAAAACACCAAATTAGAGGGCCGGAGGGTTAGCTCAGTGGTTCCGGTGCCTGCCTCGCAAGCGCAAGGACCTGAGTTCGATCCCCGGAAACCACATATAATGCTGGGCGTGGAGACTCACGCCCACCAACAATCAACACCGCATACCACAGTGCCGGGCATGGTGGCTCACGCCTGTCATCCCAGCACTCGGGAGGCAGAGACAAGAGGATTGCTGAGTTCGCGGCGGCTTGCCTGGGCTCCATAGTGAGCTCAGGGCCAGCCTGAACTACAAAGCGAAACCCTGTCTCAAAAAAAAAAAAAAAAAAACACCAAATTAGAGCCAAAACAAGAAAATAGGAAATATGAATGAAATGAAATCAAAATAAAGAAAAAAACTCAAGGAAACCAAAGGCTAGTTCTTTGCATGAATCAATACTGATAAATTTCTAGCCAGACTAAGCACGTAGGGGAGGAGGGAAGAGGGAGGGAAAGAGGCGTCAAGGGAAGGAGGAAAGGAGACAGAGACAGAAAGGCAGAGACAGAGACACAGACAGACAGACATGAATTACCAAAACTAGGAATGAAAAAAAGGACATCACTACAGATTCTATAGATATTAAGAAATAAATGTTTTACAAAGACAGTAACAACTATATAAACTACTTGGCTAACTTAAATACAAATACACCTTAAAAAACACAAACTAGGGGCTAGGGATTTAGCTCAAGAGGTACCGTGCCAACCTTGGACACACAAGGGCCAGAGTTCGATCCCCGGTACAGCAAAAAAAAAAAAAAAAAAAAAAAACCACCACAAACTAGGGCCGGATATTTAACACAGTGATTCTGGCACCTGCCTACCAGTGCAAGGTCCTGAGTTTGATCCCCAGTAGAATAATAAGGGGTGTGGTGACTCAGGCCCACCAGCAATCAGTACCACATACCACAATACTGGGAGTGGTAGCTCATGCCTGTAATCCCAGCACTTAGGAGGCAGAGGCAGGAGGACTGCTGAGTACAAGTCTTGCCTGGGCTGTATAGTGAGCTCAGGGCCAGCCTGAACTGCAAAGTGAGAACCTGTTTCAAAAAAACAAAAACACAAACTAATCAGCTCACTCAAGAAGAAATAGACAACCTAATTAGGTCCTTATCTATTACAGAAACTGAATTTCTATTTTAAAGTCTTTGTAAAAAGAAAACTCTTTATTCAGAGAGCTACATTTGTAAATTCTAAACACTTAAAATGAAATAAGTGCATTTCATTTTTTAAAAAAGTTTACAGATTAAAAACAAATAAATAAAAATGTATCTACTCCAAATAATACAACCATCTATTTAGAAAAATCCCAATGAACCGTCTAGAAAAGAGCTAGGGCCTACTGAAACATGAGTTTACCAACACAGCAGAATAGAAAGTCAAAGCACAAAATTCCATTTTACTTCTCCAAGTTAACAAAAGGCAATTAAAATATGATTAACAAAAAATGAAATAATTTGATAAAACTTTAAAAACATAATCAAAGTGGTATACTAAAGCTACAGAACACAAAACAAAATTTAAGAAAGAACTACTATGTCCATAAAATAGAAAATTCAGTAACTATTAACATCTCAAGTCTCCCTCCGCCCAGCGGAACCCTGCTGATTCAACGCAGTCTCAGAGGCGCTGGTGGAAGACTGTTCCCCAGACATCTCAGCCTGCACTTCACTGAGCACAGCGCTCTGACCCCACATATACAGAAGCCGCTGACCCACACAAGCAAATCTTAAGCAGACACCAGCTGGTTCAGTTCAATTCTGACACTATCCATCTGGAGATGGCAGCAGATCCCGAAGGTGGAACCCTCACTTTCCTAAGACTGCCCCCAACTTCAGAAGCCAGCCAGAAGTAACAGATGGCCAGCCACTTACACTTCTGACCACTCGCTGTAAACCATGTCTTCCCCAAGCCCATCCTTGGGTTTCCTATGCTGACGTGGCCCACAAACTTAGGGCAACACTTTGCTTACAATTACCTATTTATTCATAAAGACCACTCAAGGAATACAGCACAGCCAGAAGGAAGAGGTGCAGGATGTGCAGCATGAAGAAAGGGTGTGAGGTTCCCCTAAGCCCTCCCTAAGCATACTGTCTGTTCAGCCACCCGGAAGTTCTTTAAACCCAGTTTTTCTGGATTTTTATGTAAACTTCATTATGTAGCATTATTAAATCAGGGCCAATGGTGTTCAATTCAATGTTCAGCCCCTTTCCATTCCCCAACCCTCTAAACCTCATGGGTTGATTCTTCTGGTAACACCTCCCCAAGCTACAGAGGAGCTCAACAGGAGTTAAGCAAAAGATGCTGCTGTCACCAAGATCCTGAGGGATTAGGACCTGTCAGACTTGCTATCAGTCTGGAAATGAGAGAACTCTGTGTCAGGAACTAAATATCAACACCCCCCCCCACACACACAGAAGTTCTGTCTCAATAACCTCAATGTTGGCCTCCAAATCAAGTAGTCTAAACTAATCCAGATCAGCATCTCTATAGCAAGAAAACCCATCAATGTCTCAATTATTACCAATATTACGTGATGCCTAATAGATCATATCTCACATCCACTTTTTTTTTTTTTGAGACAGGGTCTTGGCTTTGTAGTTCAGACTGGCCCTGAGCTCACTATGTAGCCCAGACTAGTCTGAAATTCACAGCAATCCTCCTGCCTCTGCCTCCCAAGTGCTGGGATTACAAGTGTGAGCCACCACACCCAGCGCTGTGATATGTGATACTGATTGCTGGGAATAAGGCCATGACCACAACTGCCATTGTGGTATGTGGTAACCAGGATCAAACCCAGGACCTTGTGCTTGCCAGGCAGACACCGGAACTACTGAGCTAAATCCCCAGCCCCTTATATCCACTTTCTAATGATCTTTCTTATCTACAACAGCCACACAACACTAGCCAAACATAACCTCCCACCCAGTATGCACTTCAAGGGGCACTTCACACACATGCTTTTTTAAGGTGGGGGATATGGATCTATGCCAATGGGTCACTCAATAATACAAAGAAAACAGGTAAGAAAAGTTGAAGTTGTATGTGCTGGTAAATTCTAAGGATCATAAAATAAGAGAAGTGAATTACAGACAGGAGATTTGATGGAGGTGTTAAAAGCACAATTTAAGAATGTGTAAGTATACAACTATACATCTTGAGAACGGGGAAGTGGGCTCAGGTCTTAATTAGAAACTAATAGTCCACTTAGGTGATCATTACCATTTACAAAGTCTATTATCCAAAGGTTAATTCATTCTTGAAAATATTAAATACATAGAAAATAGTCTAATAATGATTACATACATTCATTAAAGAAACATTTTGAAATCGAACTGTAGCTTGGCATAAAGAAACATTCATTGAGGGCTGGGAATATAGTTCAGTGGCACTACACCTGCCTCTAAAGAGCAAGGTCCTGAGTTCAATTTTCAGTACTGGAGAAAAAATGTAAAAAGCAGCAATAATTCACCAAATTAGTAAAGAAGTACTTTCTTTTCTAAGCCAGGGTCTCTCTCACTATGTAGGCTAGGCTACCCCTGAACTATGTAGCTCAGGCTGCCCTTGAACCTATGGCAAAGCTCCTGCCTCTGGCTCTACAGTATCAGCAATGTGTGTACTACCACCCCAGCCAGAGAGCCCTCCTAAGATCTTACCTCTCAAACCATGTTATTTATAATTTTCCCTTCAAAAAGAAAAAAGCTTACATCCCTCCTCTCCACTACTTACTTTGTAAACCAAATTTCCACACTGACTCCATTCCTGTGAATGTTTTTCTTGGCACTGAAAGCCCAGTCTAGTCTTTAAGCCTAACTGTAACTTCCTATACTGAAACTGTCCTAATCAAAGCAAAGAAGGTGTAACTTGCATTTCTGCAGTCTTTCTTCCTTTTTTTCTTTTCTTTCTCTCCTTCCCACCCTCCCTCCCTCCTTTCTTTTTTTCTTTTTTTTTTGAGACAGGGTCTCACTTTTGTGGTTCAGGCTGGCTCTGAGCTCACTATGTAGCCCAGGCAAGCCTCGAACTCAGCAATCCTCCTGTCTCTGCCTCCCGAGTGCTGGGATGACAGGCATGAGCCACGATGCCTGGCCCTCCCTCCTTTCATTCCCTCCCTCCCTCCTCTCCCCTCCCCTCCCTCCCTCCTTTCTTTCCCTTTCTTTCTTTCCTTCCTTCCTTCTTTCTTTGAGACAGGGTTTCACTTTGTAGTTCAGGCTGACTTTGAGCTCACTATGCAGTCCAGGCAAACCTGAAACTCAGCAATCCTCCTGCCTCTGCCCCCTCCCCGGGGGAGCTAAGATTACAGGCACCTGGTATTGTGGTGTGTGGTACGGATTGCTGGGAGCACGAGTAACCACACCCAGTACTGTTGCATATGGTTACAGGGCATCAAACTCAGGACCTTGTGCTCACTAGGTAGGCACCGGAACCACTGAGCTAAATCTCCAGCCCTCTGTAGTATTTCTTTAGAGATCCAGCTTTCTTACTCTACAATTAGAGACACACAGACAGAAAGTGCAGTCATTTAGCAGTCTAATACCCCATAATCAGGGTAAGTCGTTCTTTTTTCTGGAAAGAGCTCATTCTTGATTCTTCCCACCAGACATCTGAAAGCACTCAATATACACTGATCAAGTTACATTTAAAATTGAATAATGAGCTGCCCTGGACAAAGCATATACAACCTCACAAATGCCTATGTTTTTATTACTTCCAACATAAGGTACAAGTTTATAAGGAACCAGTTCTCTCCAAATGAGATTTGGAAAAAATATTTAATATGGTGTTATCACAAATAATATAACTCACTGGAGAAGCAGATACTATTTTTGAGGGAGACCAGGAGAGGTACAGGTGGTTTAAATCCCACAAAGAACCCAGAACCCTCCAGTATGATGACTGTCCTTCTCAGACTTCTCTGCATGATTCACTTCCATTAACCCATCATTTCAGAGACTGACAATAAACCATCCACGTGACTTCTGCAGAGAGTTTTCATTATCCAGCACTGAGCAAACACCATTATTACCCTGCATCAAGCTAAGCAGACAGTGAGTCACCCTGAGTAAACAGTGCTAAGTTGTGTTGTTTTTTTTTTAACAGTGCTAAGTTTTAACATGCAGGCGTCTTCAGCAGTCTCTGCAGTCCTCACCAGTGTGTGCCCTTTGGCTGGGAAACGGTTTGTTTCAGGTTAACAAAGGCTCATACTCTGCCTACCTTCTCATATTTAAAGTAACCTAACTAGAAGACATTTCCTGGCTGTGCAGTACTTCATAAGAGTTTGGTATGCAAATTAATACTTTTGAAAATAAGACTACAGGGAATATTTTTACTTAAGAAAACAAGCTGTTTCTATATCTTTAGAAAACAATTATGGATGCTGCCAAACATAAATTAGTATTTCTTCTATGAAAATAGACTTCTACTTTAGAAACATTATTTCCAGCCAATTATCACATGTTGCTAAAAGGGATTAGAGTATTTCTCTTTGATTGTCAAAAACCTATATTTTTCTAATTAATCTTAATTTATGAAAATTCACAGTGAATGGATTATGCAATAATCAACTGCAAATCAAGAATCCACTTAGCAAAATATCAAGCAACTTAATCAAGTAAAATCAACTTAAAATATTATTCAATTTTATTATAATTAGAATGCCTATTGCTTTTCATTTCAATCCTAGGGACATTTATTAAAAATCTAATGCTATGGGCCGGAGGGTTAGCTCAGTGGTTCCGGCGCCTGCCGCGCAAGCGCAAGGACCTGAGTTCAATCCCTGGAAACCTCATATAAAGCTGGGCGTGGAGACACGCCCACCAACAATCAACACCGCATACCACAATGCCGGGCGTGGTGGCTCACGCCTGTCATCCCAGCACTCGGGAGGCAGAGACAGGAGGATTGCTGAGTTCGCGGCGGCTTGCCTGGGCACCATAGTGAGCTCAGGGCCAGCCTGAACTACAAAGCAAGACCCTGTCTCAAAAAGAAAAAAAAAAAAAATCTAATGCTAAACTTATTGAGGAATAAAATAAAGTAGAATATCTGCTGTCAAGGGCTTTCAATCTCATCTGTACACTTATGAAACAGTTTAGAAGATTACATACCTGAAGGCTAAATGATACTAACAAGAACAAAAGGTTATCAAGGGGATAAAAATGGGGTTGCTAATGATAAGGAAAGCTACAGTGTAGGTAGAAACTTGGGGTGAACTTGAGAAAGATGAAAGATTTAGACAGAGGAAGAGAGGGAGACAGGGCCTTCTCAGGGAGACAGGGTAGAAATAGAGCTAAGAGCAACCAACAGACACAAAGGAGAAATGAGTATGCAGTGGTGAAGATACAGAGAGCTTCGAGGAGTTAATTAGCCATGGTGTAAGTAGGGAGGGAGGGGTCGACACAATCAGACACACTGAAGAAGATGAGCTTAATGCAAAACCACAGGGAGTCTTTAAAGTTTTCTGATGGAGGCGGTTGCAGGAGAACAGTGTCTTAAACAGGTTAATTTGAAGCAAGCCACTGAATAGAATGGGGAAGTTTTTTCTTTGACTTACCAGTTTCAGAAAGAAAAAAAAGGCAAGGGAAAAGCAATACATTCAGAAAAAGTATTCTCTTTGCCCTTTTAAAAACATTATAAAAAGGAAAGGACAAATAAGCAAAAATAGTTTTGAAATATTAATAAAAACATTGGTAAAAACCTTTGGAAGTCTGTCTACTTAAAATCAGGAAGATTCCTATTTGGAAATCAGCACAATAACTTCTCAGGGAGAAAAGCTATAAAACACAGAATAAAGACATTCATTTCTGCTCCCTGTCCATTCTGTCAGCAAGTACCAGAAGGTACTATGGCTATTTATGCGTTTCAGCATCAACACATCATCTCCTCACACAATGCTTCACAGACCAGGGCACCAGTCACGCAGCTCAGCCCCACCCCTCCTGTACTCAGAGTACGTGCTGTTCTCCACTTTGCATCAGGTCCCCCCACAGACAACATTTAAGGCCCCTAACTCGTTCTCAAAAATTTCCTAAACTGTGATCAGATTCTTATATAAAATATGCTGTTACTGAGGAAAATTATTGCATTCACAAGTGAATGAACCCTAATTTTATTTGTCTGCTTCTTGTCATCTTGAACAAGAACCAGCAGGGATCCAAATACATTTATGAAGTGTCTATACTGCCAGGAAATTCTAGTTTTGTTTAAAAATCACTAGTGAGGAAGACTGTAACCTGATCTTTTATTATCAGTATCCATCCTATATTCTGCTAGTTGAGCAGATTCGGAAGTGAAGGAACACATCTGCTCTTATTTAAAATGGATTACTTCGTTTCTGCTTTGTACTGGCTGGGGTGGTGTTGGGATGGTGCTGGACCCTAACTGAGGGCCTAGTGCATGCTAAGCATTTGCCATTTTCTACTATTCTACCAACAAGAGGATACAATGAAATTAATGTAACCAAATTAAACTGCTAAAATAAGACTAAAATGGTGGCTAGCAGTATTTTCAAACTACACAGGAATTTTTTCTTTGTAACTCCATTATGAATTAGATACAGATGGTCTTTAACTTCAAATGTTCTGATGTAATGATTTTTTAATTTTATTCTGCTGGGAAAGCAATACACATTCAGTGAACTTCAGATTGATCTTTTCCTGGCTGGTGATATACACTACAATACTCTGTCCTCGTGCTGAGCAGGGTATCTAGCTGCAGCTCCCCGTCAGGCGGATCAGATCCTGGCTGCCCAGGAGCCATGTCTCCTGAGGGTGAATCACCAGGACTCTGCAGGGCAATATGCTGCTGAGCTGGGTGTTCATAGAAGGCATATTCAATTTGTTATGATATAACTCGTAAGTCAAGGGATATACCTGTACTCAGCTGGCCTCACATACAAACAACCTAGGTTATGACTAGAATTTTAGTTTTAAATTATGACCAAAGTCTTGAGTTACAGCCCATATTCCAGGCACTTCTGTGGTTGTAAACAAAGACCCGGGATGCCAGAAAAGCATATGTAAGCATCAGTCTGAGCCCAGCTGCATGCGTTTGTGGACGTGACTTTGGTCAGTGCTTTATGTAATCGCTATGATTACTGGTATGAGAATGGCCCCCACAAAGCTAGAAAAGAAGCTAAAGAAGGAAGGGAACTTCTGGTAAAGAAAAACAATCACAGTCAAAAAGAAGAAGGAAATTATGAGGAAATATGAGAGTGGCATTCATGTGACCACCTCACTAATATGGACATCCACCATCTTGACAATCTTAAAGAGAAAAGATAGATCTGTATAAGGACGCTAGTGCTGCTAAAGGTGTCACTCAAATTAGTATGTCATGATCAACAGTGTTAGATGAGGTAGAAAGGCCATGATTAGTGTAGATAAATGGAAGGCAGAAGTTAGGTTGTAGCCTGACTGAGTCTGTTAGCCATAGCTCTTTGTCAAAAAGCTGGGGCTATAAATGCAGGTCTCCTAAAGGATAACCATCAACAAGAGATAATGGTGAAACATTTCATGCCAGTAAGAGTTGGCTTCTTACCCTGACAGTGAGAACTGGGGTCCACATTGTCACTAGGTGTTTCAAAGCAGCAGTGCTGGTAAAAGGGCTGCCGAAAATCACACACACCACTGTGAACAGGTGACGTCGAGAAATGGCTTTTGTTTGCATCAAGTTTTCAATTATGATAAAATTGGTCTGTTCTAGAAGAAAATGCCCAGGAGAACATACATTACCCAGGAAGAGAAGAAAACACCAGGCCACAAGCTCATGAAGGACAGGCTGACCTTGCTGCTATGTGGCCGCGCGAGTGGTGACCTCAAAGCAAAGCCTCTAGGTTTATCACTCTGAGACCCCTAGACTGTTCAGAAAGCATGACAGTCCTGAGCAAAAGGCCAGTGGGTCATGTACAGACCTAACACAGAAGCCTGGGTTCCAAGAGGGCTTTTTCTTGAGTGGATCAGGGAGGCTTCCTATCCTACTGTTAAGAAGTAACGAGAGGGGCCGGAGGGTTAGCTCAGTGGTTCTAACGCCTGCCTCGCAAGCACAAGGTCCTGAGTTCAATCCCCAGTAATCACATACAATGCTGGGCGTGCAGACTCATGCCCACCAACAATCAATACCGCATACCACAGTGCCGGGCCTAGTGGCTCACGCCTGTAATCCCAGCACTCAGGAGGCAGAGACAGAAGGATTGCTGAGTTTGAGGCTTGCCTGGGCTCCATAGTGACCTGAGGGCCAGCCTGAACTACAAAGCGAGACCCTGTCTCAAAAAAAAAAAAAAAAAAAAGTAACAAGAGGACAAAGGTTCACCATTCAAGGCTCTCCTCTTCATGGACAACGCTCCTGCTTACCCACAGATTTGGAAGAAGAATTCACCCAAGAATTTCATGGTTCTCAGGTAAGCTCCTCCCACCTAGTACCACACCTGTGCTGCATCCTATGGACCAGCAAGTTACCGCTAACTTTAAGAAGCTACGCACTAAGAAACTGTTCCCAAAATGTTCCCAGATGATCTCAGATGCAGATTTAACCCTTAACAAGTTCTAGAAGGAATATTACAACATCCTTTCTTTGTGGGCTTAGAAACCCTGGGCCAATGTTTCTCTAAGGACACTGAGATCTACCTGGAAGAAAGTGTGGCCTAATAGTACATAGGAGAGAGACTTTGAAGAGGAGCTTTCTGAAGAGAAGGCGAGTATCAACCATTAGTGCAGCAAAGTTCTTCTGAAATAAAGGAAATGTTGAAAAAATGGACAGAGGAGAAGACTCACCCAAACAGAGAAAAAGCCAATTGTCACATTACTTGCTTAATGACAATGTCATGTTATACTACAGAACATTGTTAAAGACAAGACAGAAACAGACAACCTTCGAGCAGTTTTCAGTTCTGTAAAGGTTGAGACCTAGTGAGCCAGAAGCAGGTCCTAGTGGGCTACAGCCTCCTAAGGAAAGGACAGCAGAGAGCCAGACTCCCGATGTTCTTATGGATGGGGCTTCTCCCTTCAAATAATACCCACTTTCTGTTTCAGTCTCCTTCCTGCAATCCAAAGATGTCAACCTGAATGGTGAGTATAGTATGAAATTGTTTCTGATAAACTAGGCACATTTTAACTTTTTAGTGAATACAGCAAGAAAATTATTGGTGTTTCTGGTAAATTACACACATTGTAAAACTCTTTTCTATTATGAAAAGACTAGTTAAGGTGAGCTCTGGAAGGTTTGGAACACACTATGGGTATTTCCATTATTTCTTATGGGAAAAATAGTCTTGACTTACAAGAAGCTTAAGTTACAACCAGCTCTTGCAAATGAAATGAGTTTGTAAGACAAGGGTTTACTGTATGTAAACTGTCATACTAATGGAATCTTTAGATTATGCAAATTAACTAAAGTGTTTGCTATTAATTATTATTATTTTAGATGAAAATAATAACCTTGGGCCTTTTAATAATACTCATATATTTTGTGCTTTTTTTTTTTTTTTTGGAGACAGTATCTCGCTTTGTAATTCAGGCTGGCCCTGAGCTCACTATGTAGCCCAGGCAAGCCTCGAACTCAGCAATCCGCCGGTCTCTGCCTCCCCAGTGCTGGGATTACAAGCGTGAGACACCACGCCCGGCACTGTGGTATGTGGTATTGATTGCTGGTGGGTGTGAGTCACCACGCCCAGCATAGTATGTGGTTACCAGGGAACGAACTCAGGACCTTGTGCTTGGCAAGGCAGGTGCCGGAACCACTGAGCTAAATCTCCAGCCCCTATTTTGTGCATTTTATCCAAACCTAATTTCAACTGGTTTTTACAGGTCTGTAACATTTATAAGGTACAATTTCATCATACCACTGCATCAACATTTTTGGTAAAGACAACAGTCTCATTTGTAAAAGAAAAATTCATGAATTACATGAGAAAAAAATAAGAATAAATTGTCATACACCTTTTTTTCCACCCTGGATGCACCTGATACTTCAGAGACTGCATACTTTTGACCACTCCAGCCACATGTCCAACTTTTTCCCATGTTCACAGTAAATAACTCTTCCTTGATTAGTCATTAGATACAAGACTGTAACTTCACAGAAAGAAAATCATGGACAAAGGTTATAGCTCAGGGGTAGAGCACTCGCCTAGCATGTGTAAAGGTCAAAGTCTGATCTCCAATAGTACCCCCAAATATAGCTAGACACCAAATACTACCAGTTTCAAAAACAGACATATTAAAACAAATAGACTAGGAACTTTAAAATATGCATAATGAACATATTAAAGGTGACATCAATATAAAATAAATCATTAAAAAAATGAATCAGATATGCCATATGATAGCTAAAAAATAAAAACATGTAGGGCCGGAGGGTTGGCTCAGTGGTTCCAGCGCCTGCCTCACAAGCACAAGGTCCTGAGTTTGATCCCCAGTAACCACGTAACAGTGCTGGGCGTGGTGACTCACATCCACCAGCAATCAATATCACATACAGCATACCACAGTGCCGGGCGTGGTGGCTCATGCCTGTAATCCCAGCACTCGGGAGGCAGAGGCAGGAGGATTGCTGAGGTCCAGGCTTGCCTGGCTACATAGTGAGCTCAGGGCCAGCCTGAACTACAAAGCGAGACTCTGTCTCAAAAAAAAAAAAATGCTAAAGAAAAAAACCATTACTATCTAACAAATGAAAACACTTTTTAAAATGAATGTAAAATTTTAAAATAAAAACTAAAAGCATATATTTCCTGATAAAGTATACTTAAAATGAAGTGGTCCTTAATTTTTTCATAGTTTCTTTTTTTTTGGTATTTTTTGACATAAAGACATTAATGAAATTAAAGTATCTTGACAATCTTTTCACAACCCAGAGAGCAACAATTCAATTAATATTAGGTTTTCAAAACTCAAAAATAAATGCTGTAATCACCTAAAATACATAGAGAGCAGTGATGACAAATGTTTTAGAAACAAATGTCCAAACCGCAAACCAAAACCCACTTATTTATTGCAAAACGCAAACTTTGCAATTAAACCTGAATACTAACATTTTAGTTTACAAAAAACAACTCCTATATTAACATCTTTTGTCTTTAAAAGAAAAATAACATGTGTTATAGGTTCCCCACCCTGATACGAAAAATAAAGGGAAACCTACAGATAAATATAATCTTAAGGGAATACCAGGCAATCACAATGCACAAACATAATTTAGATCACAAATCAAATAAAACACTAAAAATATAAGTTTATGACAATAGTGAAATGGGGAAAATCACTGGATGTTTTTAAATATTACTGACTAGATAATATTGTGGTGGTGATCTTTAAATGAGTGTCACATTCTAAAGATCTGCAGGCATTGGAATATTTATATATATATATAAAATGTTATGACACCTGAGATTTCTATCAAAAGACCTATGGAAAAGAAAGTTGTCAGGAGAAGACGGAGAGCCCAGGGGTATAGGTAAAATAAGATTGGTCAAGTAGTGATACTTGTTCAAGTTGAGTGATTAGTACCTTGACTTTTACTTTAATATTCTTGGTTTGTATATATTTGAAATATGTTCATTAAAAACAGGGCCAGAGGGTTAGCTCAGTGGTTCTGGCGCCTGCCTCGCAAGTGCAAGGTCCTGAGTTTGATCCCCAGTGATCACATAGAATGCTGGGCGTGGTGACTCATACC
This sequence comes from Thryonomys swinderianus, assembly GCA_004025085.1. Taxonomy (NCBI): domain Eukaryota; kingdom Metazoa; phylum Chordata; class Mammalia; order Rodentia; family Thryonomyidae; genus Thryonomys; species Thryonomys swinderianus. Next base: position 2,610 of record PVIC010000668.1, on the reverse strand, counting down.
CACCAGCAATCAATACCATACCACATACCACAGTGCCGGTCATGGTAGCTCACGCCTGTAATCCAAGCACTCGGGAGGCAGAGAAAGGTGGATTGCTGAGTTCCAGACTTGCCTGGGCTACATAGTGAGCTCAGAGCCAGTCTGAACTACAAAGCGAGACCCTGTCTCAAAAAAAAAACAAAACAAAACTATTCTACAGTTTAGCATGGTGGTGCATAACTGTAACCCTAGCACTCAGAAGGCTGAGGCAGGAAGATTACCATGAGTTTGAGGCCAACCTGAGCTACATATAAGTTTAAGGTTAGTTGGAACTACATAACAAGGCCCTGTCTCAAAAACAAACAAAATCTACTTAAAGAAAAAGACATGGGAGCCAGGTATGGTGGCTCACACCTGTAATCCCAGCACTCAGGAGGCAGAGGCAAGAGGATTGATGAGTTCCAGGCTTGCCTGGGCTACACAGTGAGCTCAGGGCCAGCCTGAACTACAAAGCAAGACCTTGTCTCAAAAAAAAAAAAAACACATGATGGAATTGAAACTCAGCATTTAAAAAGCAGTAATTTTTCTATACTCCAATAATAAACTAGCTGAAAAAGAAATGATAACAAAATAATTCTACTCATAATCACTAAAAAAGTAATTTAGGCCTCAACTAAGGAAGTAAAATACCTCCTACAATAAAAAAAAAAAATTTACAGGATAGGGCCACGGATTTAGTTCAGTGGTTCCAGTGTCCGCCTCACAAGTGCAAGGTCCTGAGTTCAATCCCTGGTACCACATACCAGAGTGCTGGGCATGGTAGCTCACACCTGTAATCCTAGCACTTGGGAGACAAAGGCAGGAGGATTGCTAAAAGTTTGAGGCTAGCCTGGGCTACATGGTGAGTTCAGGACCAGCCTGAGCTACAAAGTGAGACCCTGTCTCAAATAAGTAAATAAATACATACATACATATATACAAGATAATGAAACAAATTTTTAAAATACTAGAAATACCTCCCACGCTCAAGGATTGACACAATTGGTATTATTAAAATGGCCATATTACCAAAAGCAATCTACAGATTTAATATGACCCCCATCAAAATTCCAGTGATATTCTTCACAGAATTGGAAAAAAACCCCTAAAATTCATATGGTAAAACAAAACAAAAAAATACTAAAAGAGTAAAAAAACTTTTAAGCACATCACCGGACCCAAGCCAGTCGCCCAGCTCCACTCCCCCTGGGCAAGTCTAGGAAAGTGCTGTAGAGACCATGCAGTGACTTCCGCTGCCTGCCCACCACCAGACCCAGGCCAGACACCCCTTGGGAGCTCCACTCCCCCTGGGTGAGTCTGGGTAAGTGCCATGGAGGCTGCACAGTGACTTCCACCACCTGCTAGCAGCCTGCCAGCCACCAGACTCATGCCAGAAGCCCCGTGAGAGCTCTATTCCCCCTGGGCGAGTCTGGGTCAGCGCCAAGGAGGCTGCACAGCGTCTTCCACTGCCTGTTAGCAGCCTGCCCACCACTGGATCCAGGCCAGACGCCCCGTGGGAGCTCCATTTCCCCTGGGCCAGTCTAAGTAAGTGCCACAGAGGTCACGCAGTGACTTCCACCATAGACTAGCAGCCTTCTGTCATCTCATCCAGACCAGAAGCCCGGGGGACCTTTCGCCTGCTGGTGAGTCTGAGGAAGTGCCATAGAGATCACGCAGTGACTTCCGCTGCCTACTAGCAGCCTGCCCACCACTGGACCCATGCCAGAAGCTTCATGGGAGTTCCATTGCTGTTTGGGCGAGCCTGGGCAACTACCGCTTAGGTCGTGCAGTGTCTTACAGTGCTCGACAGCACAACAGAAATTAGAAAAAATTCAAGAACCCAGAGGGACCAGAGATTTAGCTGAGTGGTTCCAGTGCTTGCCTAGCAAGCACAAGGTCCCTGGTTCAATCCCTGGTAACCACATACAACAATACTAGCAATCAGTACCACATACCACCATGCTGGGCGTGGTAGCTTATGCCTGTAATTACAGGACTCAGGAGGCAGAGGCAGGAGGATTGCTGTGTTTGAGGCTTTAATGGGCTACTTAGTGAGCTCAGGGCCAGCCTGAACTACAAAGTGAGACCCTGTTTCAAAAAAAAAAAAAAAAAAAAATCAAGAAACCAGATACAGGACCGGAGGGTTAGCTCAGTGGTTCCAGCGCCTGCCTCGCAAGCACAAGGTCCTAAATTCAATCCCCGGTAACCACATCTAATGCTGGGTGTGGAGACACGCCCACCAACAATCAACACCGCATAACACAATGCTGGACGTGGTGGCTCACGCCTGTAATCCCAGCACTCGGGAGGCAGGGACAGGAGGATTGCTGAGTTCGCGGCAGCTTGCCTGGGCACCATAGTGAGCTCAGGGCCAGCCTGAACTACAAAGCGAGACCTGTCTCAAAAAAAAAAAAAAAAAAAAAAAAGAAACCAGATACAGGCCCAGAGGGTTAGCTCAGTGGTTCCAGTGCCTGCCTCACAAGTGCAAGGTCCTGAGTTCGATCCCCGGTAACCACATACAATGCTGGGTGTGGAAACTCACACCCACCAACATTCAATACCACATACCACAGTGCTGGGTGTGGTGGCTCA